>CAUYQG010029584.1:0-21265 GCA_963574415.1 Tarsius wallacei
GAAGGATCGCCGGAGCCCAGCAGGTCGAGGCTGCGGTGGCCGGGAGCGGCCACTGCACTCCAGTCTGGGCAACAGAGTGAGACTCTAACTCAAAAAAAAAAAAAAAAAATATTCTGCATCCTGCTGGCTGCCTTATAGAAGTAAATACCAGAAGTTGCATGTTACTTGAGACTTTAAAGATAGCAAGTGTTTAAATATGCTAGATGCATGCTAGGAACTGTGATTCTACTTGGGAAAAAAATTGCAAAGGTAGACGTTTGAAATAAAGTTAAGCTTTCTTCTTCTGTCTCCTATTCAGATCAAATAATCTTTCAAATATTTAACTGAAATCTATGTAGGACAGCTTACTACTTTTGGATCAGTTTCTATGACTAAATAAGGACATCAAGGAAGAGAGAATAACAATTTAGCCCCACTCAATGACTCGGTTGTTTCATGGTTCAGATCGTGAAGGAACATGTAGTTAGAATTCCATTCAAATGCTCTTCTGTAAGACTGACGCAAAAGGACTCTTGGAACAAGAATTATTAAGTAAGGAATGGTCATTTTATAGATGGGTCTGCATTCCTCCCTCTCCCTACTCTTCATAAGCCTTGTCACTAGGAAGTAACTCTTAAATTGCCATGCAGCAACCCAAGATAAATAAACTTGATTTCTCAGTGAGGATCACAAAGGCATTTCTTTCTTGATAGTCTGTGTAGGTAGATACAAATAATAATGGCCCACACATAAAAACTTTGTGATTTATTTGCTGCACATGTCTAATTACCTCTTAATTAGCCCTTCACATCTGTCATTTTTTACTCTATCTTAGATTTTTATTTTCTTTTAAGCACCCTACTCGTAAAAATAATATTGACAATGATTAATTGAAGATGTTATGATGAAATTAAAAAGTGAATTAAATAGTACATGAGAAGAAGAAAGTGCTCTCCCTCTCTCTTTATTCTACCAGTAATTAACTTAATTTAACTTATGCTTTTTTTCAACAGAAATTCACTAGATGCCTGAGTAATATCCATAAAACATTTTAGAATCTGTGAGCAAAATTTATCTGCAATCCATGTCCTTGAGTCCTGAAATTTAAGATAGCATAAACTAATCTCTTGCCATTATCATCTTCTATAGATACATTGGCAAAAAAAAATGAACTGTAACTGTCTTCAGGTTAAGGAATTCTTTTCATTATCATTTATTTCTTTTGGTGAAATAATAGTCCCACACTTGCAAAAATTAAGGATAAGGATTTGAGTAGGAGAAAAAACATAGATTATGTCCATTATTGCTGACTTATAAAAATGGAATGAAATTGAAGCTAATCCAAAGAAGCGAAGAATTTCCAACCACCATTGATTTTATTTTTTACAGGGTTTCTAAGGTTTTTATAATTCATTTTTGTGTATTTTTCTATGCGATCATTTAAAATGTTGGGTTAAATCCTACTGGTAAACTACAGTCTAGACTTTGTGCCACTCAAAGATTTAAGAGAAAGAAAATCTCTTACTAATAATAGAAAAAGATAGTCTTTACCCTTATTTATTCTTTGGAAATACTATTCATAAGTAGAAAATATTTTATAACAAATGAAAAACAAATCATTGCAGTAGATAATATTCAGAACATTGATAGCAGAAGACTACACTAAGGAGTTAACAGTAGTTGTCTGTGAGTAGAAAAATATGTATTTTTATTTCCTTTTTATTAGTAAGAATTTGCAATTGTTCGACAAAAGGGTATATATTGCTTTTGTCAAAATAACAAGCAATGAAAGTCATGTTTAGTTTTTAAAACATGCAACCAGAACTTAAACTACAACAGAATTCCAGAGGTCTCTATTTTTTTATTCAATTCTACTGTTTTGCAGGATGTTCAGGAATTAGGAGAATCTCTTCATAAACACAGAAAAATCAGCTGAAAGTTAATGTAGAGCCATGGAAAAAGTCTTAAGTTTTGGGATCAGACATACTTAATTTTAAAACTGTAACTATGCTTCTTCTTTTGCTTATTTGTTTCAATATTATTTATTAAATAGTTTATCCTTTCCTGACAGCATTATTTGTTTTGTTTTATTTTTAATCGACAAATAATGATCATATATGTTTATGGGGCACAATATAATGTGATGTTTCCATACATGCATATTGTGGAATGAGCAAATCAGGCTAATTAGCACATTTATCACCTCAAATATTTATCATTTCTTTGTGGTGAGAATGCTGAAAATTCTCCCTTTCAGCTATTGGAAATATACAAACATTATTATTACCTATAGTCACTATGATGTGAAATACAACACCAGAATTCATTCTTCCTGTCTAACTGAAATTTCGTACCCCTTGACCAACATCTCTCCTTACCCAACCACGCCACCCAGCCTCTGATAACCCCTGTTCAACTCTCTACATCTAAGAGTTCTACTTTTTTAGACTCCACATATAAGTAAAATAATACAATATTTGTCTCTCTGTGCCTAGCTTATTTCATTCCCTATAATGTCCTCTAGGTCCATCCATGTCATTGCAAATGACAGGTTTTCCTCTTTTTTAAAAGCTGAATAATATTCCATTCTGTATTTATGCCACACTTATTTAAATCCATTCATCCATTGGTGAACACTTATGCTCTGTCCATACCTTGACTACTGGAAGTATCTGCCTCTTATTCTGTATGCTTAGTCAAGTTTCCTATGATCTCTCAACTTTGGTCTACTTTGCTGTATGATCTCTCAACTTTGGTCTACTCTACTGTAAAACATGACTACTTTACCTACAAAGTAAAGGTTGCTTTAAGGATTATATGACTAAATACAGCATAGGAATTGCAGCATAATATTGACTTAATAAAAATATTAATTTAATAATAAAAACAATAATAAACGACTATCTAAAATTGACAGTTCATACTGTGTGCTAGGTCTTATTTTAAATGCATCTATGATTTACCTTATTGAATTGTAACAGCAAACATTGGTGAAGTAGGTCATGCTATTTTTCCTCTTTATAGTCGAGGCAACCAAGTTATAAAGTGGCCCAAATGCACAAAGTTCCCAAATTAATAGCCACTATGTCGCACAACATCATAATTTTTTTTGGTAGTGGATAATAGTAATTGTATTTATTGATTTTGTTCATAGAAATCATTTTGGGTAGTGTGTATAGTATTTTAGAAGATCAAAAATGTAGAAACCTTCTGGCTCTAAATTTTATGTTAATTGAAACATACTTCAAAGACTATCAACGAGGGGTAATAAAAAAGGAAGTTAATTGGAAAGTATGAAGCCGTGATTGATTCCCCTGGGCATATGTTGGCTTTTCTTCCAGAAGCATTTGGGAGTGGGGTTTGTCCTAATTAAAGAAACAAACGTCTTAGAGCTATTCCTTGGCCCCTTCCACATGGCCTGGCAGTAGACCAGCATTGTTATAGCCGTGGTCCCCTAAAATATTTTTTTCTTTTCTTTAGCATTCCAAAATGCTTTCATAGCCTTAAAAGTAGTTCCTTTTATAAGAGACAGAGGGGGAAAGATGGATAATAAGTTTACAGAATAATCTGTTTTTCTTGAGGATAAATGATAGTGTTTTGTTTTCTTTCGAATTTTCACATTCCCTTTTCATGATTTAGAACATCTCACATGATGTTCTAAATCATGATTTCTGAGCTTTATTAGGCAAATTCTCGTGAAATATTAAAGAAAATAATCTTACCACATTAAGAAACACTTAAGTGACTTACTTTTTAATGTGAATACAGTTCGCTAGTTTATTTTTCTTGGCTATATGAGGACTACAGGCATCCTTTATGTCAAGTGGGTACATTTATCTGCTGCTTTTCTCTATAATACAAAGTTTAATTTCAAGTTTTCTAGAAGTATATAAAATTTATTTATAAGGGCCTCAAGACAGTTTGCATTCACATCAGAGAGCAGTATAATGATGATCACTTATGTCAGGAAAGTTCTTTTATAAATTGCAAAATGTTAATGCTTTGTTTTAATTTACTCTTCTCTCCCAAAATCTAGATGGTGATTAAATTCATAAGCTTATTCTATCCTCTGGGCAAGTTTCATGCTGATTTATAAGGTGTGGAACTTTTAGTCAGTTCTGTTCTTAAGATGTTATTAATCAGCTTCTAGCAGGAGACGGCTTAGACTGAGGCTGGAACTCCTGAATTCTAGTTGTAGCTCTGCCATTCTCAAGGTCATTAGCAGGTTTACATTTCTGTGCCTGTCTCAGTTTTCTCAATTGCAAAATAAAAGCTTACACAGGTGATTATCATGGACCATTTCCAGATCTAAACTTCTGTACTTATTAAGTGATAATTTAGTTTTACATATTTTAGTTCATAAAATAAGAACACTGGAAAATCCGTATTCATCAAAGGCATATAAACATTACATTTTAACTGTTCAGAACACAATGGTCAAACTATATCCACAATACTTATTTATTATGCATGTTACTCTTCCTAGAGAATATTGACTGCTTATATAATTGCGTTAGGGTAATGTATTACACAGATAGATATTTTTCAAAAATTTTACATGTGGTGCTAAAATTGTTAAAGGAAACACTTCTTAACCTCCATTTCCACTAGTCTTTTATTTTTAATTATTCCAGTAGTCATTCATTCAAACATTCAGTAAGTGTATCTTGGGAACTCTTGTGTCCTGTGATGTAGTAGACATTTTACCATTAACATTATGCATTTAATTTTCCCTGAAATCCTGAGGACCAACCAATTGAGTATTAAAGAAGTTATGACCAGTTCAAAAGTGAAGAGTTGATAATTAGTAGGGCTAGAATTTGAATTCAGATTTGACTTTGTGCCAAATATTTTTATTTGTCCTTCAGACCCATTCTCCATTCTTCTTTACCCTTCCCCTCTGTCCCAGGAGCCTGACCTGTTTGGATTATATCAATGGGCCTAATGCAGATCCCAAAAAGAGATACCAGAGAAGGAAAGAAGTGAGAATGGATAAGGTCCTTATGTTCCTGTCTCCCTGCCCTCTGATTCACATGGAGCTGGCTATGTCCCTTAAGCATAGATTAGTGTTCCACTCAAGTTAGCCCTCCCAACTCAATTCCTTTTTTCCAGGTTATGGTCATGCTTCTTACCCCAACATATCTAGAAGTGATAGTAGTTTTGAGGTACGTACTTCACTTATGGTTTCCTGAATTCTGCCCTTACCTTGGGAAATAGTCATATTTTTTCTTTCAGCTTTTATTTGTATGAATTTGGAAGCACAGAGCAATTTTGTTACATGAATATATTGCATAGTGGTGGAGTCTGATTGGCCCAAATAATGTACATTGTACTCATCAAGTAATTTATAACCCCTCATCTGCTGCTCACCTTCCCATCCTTCCTAATTTTCAATGACTATTATTATTCCACACTCAATGCCCATGTCTTTCCCCATTCCAAGTTGTCTATTCACTCTGTTGATTATTTCTTTTGCTATAAAGTTTTTTAGTTTAATTAGGTCCTGCTTGTTTATTTTATTTTTGTTGCTTGTGCTTTTGAGGTCTTAGTCATGAATCATTTGCCTAGACCAATGTCAATAAGAGTTTTCCCTAGGTTTTATTCTAGTATTTTTGTAGTTTCAGGTCTTACATTTAAGTCTTTAATCCATCTCGAATTGATTTTTGTTTATTATAAGAGATAGGGATCCAATTTCATTCTTCTGCAAAGGCAATCCAATTTTCCAGCACCATTTACTGAAAAGGAAGTCCTTTCCCCAGCGTATATTTTTGTCTACTTTGTCAAAGATCATTTGGCTGTATATATGTGGCTTTATTTCTGGATTTTCTATTCTGTATCATTGATCTGTGTGTCTGTAAGTAGACCATTTTTTAATCTCTACTCAGAGTATTCTAATTTGAAAGCTCCATCTCTTTCCTGCTTGAATAATATGTTTAGATATATTTAAATACACACATACTTGCCATTGTGTTACAATTGACTATAGTACTTGGTACAGGAAAATGCTGTACAGGACTATAGTCTGAGAGCAATGGGTTATACCAAATCATATACCTCGATGTGTGGTAAGCTATACCATTTATGTTTGTGTAAGTACGCTCTATGATATTCACACATAACAAAATTACCTAACAATGCATTTATCAGAATGTATCCCCATCATTAAGCGATACATGACCATATTTGAGACAAATATGTCCTCCAGAGAGAGCTAGTATTTCAAAGACCTTGTCATTGTAATGTTCAAAAATACTTCCATTGTTCTATTTCTATATTTTCCTCATCAAATAGAAATTTAAAATGAAACCAGTAAGGATCTAGGACTCAAGGATGATAAAAATTATATGTAATATAAGTTCTATATAATTGCCTCAGCACATTTTGCTTTCAGAAAGAGTCTAACAAACAAATCTAACCAAGAGAAGGGCTTAAGTCATCCACCATCAGCTCCTGCCAACAGAGGAAAATATTCTTGATATATTATCCTTTTAACTGCACACATTTTAGGCACAATCTAGGATTAAGTTTGAAGGAGACTTATAACATAAGAGGATCATGTGACCTCACAGAAGCAGCACACTAACTTTTAATGTTATTTATATTGTCTGGGAATTGAAATTAATTCTAATTCTTTTGTCTCAGAACCTCTTCCATATGAAAAAATGTAGTGGTAGGAATTTCTGTTGATTTCTACCTAACAGGCAGAATTCTAGGACAATAAGTGTTCTTCCATCTTGGCTGAGGAAGATACCCATACACCAACCTTCTTGTTTGAGTCAATTAGGCAATGTGCCACAAGGTGCTAGAATTTCTTGTCCTGAAGAAAGCAAGGGCTATTTAATCTAAATATTGATGCAGTGACCCAAAATTTGCTTGTGCATTGAAAAGCAAGTCTCCAGACTGTGCATTCCTGACTTGAGGTATTTCAACTTGAAAATTCAAGTCTGAGTTTCTGGGAGTCTTTGGAGCCACCGAAATATGTGAAAAAGCTAGTGTGCAGATGCCTTGTACTGGAGACAGAATTCATAGCAGTAATCAGAATCTCAAAGAGGTGTAAAAAGCAAAGATAATAGGGGAAAATGGACAGTACATGTGCTTCATTGGCTAGAACAGAAAATACAGATAGTAAACAAGATTGCTAAGCTATTACTCTGATTCCAAACACTCATTGAGCAACCTTCTGATTTTTGTTTTAATTTCACATATAGGATCTTGGGAAGATATACATATTTTAATATTAGTTATTTTGCTAAAAATCAAGGCTGTTGATTTTAAATAGATCCCTTCTTTATGTCTTTTTTTCTCAAAGCTTGAATTCCCCTAAAAAAGTTACCGATTGAATGTTCAAACCAATAAGACTAAAAGACTAGACTCAACATAGCAAAAAGATAAATCTCTTGATGTCTTTGAGATATTTTCCAACAAACCATAACCCCACAATCACAAGATCTCTGACCACCACTCATTCAACCTGGAGTTTTTAATATGCTAACACTGAATATGGAAAAAATTCACATATTCTGGTATTTTTTTCTTTATACATTTATTCCTTTTTTTCACCAAGGAACCAGCAATGAGCAATTTAGCATCTATAAATCAACTTTATTGTTTGAAAAATAGAAGTCCTGAGGATATAATAAGAATAGCATTCGTTTAGAAGGAACAAGGTAATAATTGTTCCTTTCTGTCCAGATCAGTGAACTTTGTTTTTTGTGCTATGTGATAGGATATAATAATGCATTTGGTCAGCTTTGTCCCCAAATAATTATTGATGTGATTTTAAGAAGTTATATTTTTCCATTATTATGTTCACATAAAGGAGTTCTCTTTTCAAAGAAAATATGCTGGAAAATCCATAATAATGTTGTAATAAATGTTCTTCACCACATGCAGGATGAAGAGTCAAGGCTATAACTCTATTTCTCTTATCTACACTGGAAAAAGTTTTGTATCTCTATTTCTCATCACAGGGTGCCTGGGAGGGCTGCCTTTAGCACTATTTTATCCAAAAAAGGCATTCCTCCTATAGTCCCCCCTACAGTCCTAAAATTTCTTTTAAACTCTTTCTCTAAACCATCACCATGCCTTCCTATTTGCCAAACACATTAGTCTCTTATTGCTATTTATCATTCTTGAACTTTTTCAGTTATTTGACAATATCAAGTTATTTTCTGTTATTTGACAGTCCTTCAAACACTCTATCTCCTTGGTCACTGTCTAACTACTGACACTAACTTCTCTTGGTCTCCACATACCTCTCCATTTATTCTCACCCATCATGACTCTGCCTCCATCCTCTTAAGTGTTGTATTCTCTAAGGGTCTATTGATAATTTTCTCATTGAGAAATCTTATCTACTGAGTTTATGTGGCAACTGCTATGTCAGTATTTTTATGCCAATCTACTCTACTGAGTATCCGGACCCAGTGCACCAAAGTCTCTACCAGGCAACTGTATACCAGGTATTTTAGACTTACTTGCCAAAAATCGAACTCATTATTCTCCCTAGCTTCCCCATCACTAAACTAGTTTCTCCTCTTGTAATCTCTCCTTAGCTTAATACGGTCACTATTTACCCTGGCATTCAAGCCAGAGGTGACTGACTTCCTGAGAACTTTACATAAGTAACAACATTTGAGCTTGATCCAAATAAATAATAGAAATTTACCAGTTTGAAAAGAGCATTCTAAGACTGAAATTAGATTTTCAGAAAGTCATTGAGTTGAGCATTTTTCTTTGTGTGTTTTGTGATTTAAAGTTCATTTTTAAAAATGAAGGACAAGGGTGGTGGGAAAATAATTGAATCTTCAAACAGCATGATGTGTTTAGGGACTGATAAGAAACTATGCTGGACTGGATGATAAAGGGTATAGTAAATGTTGACAAGAGATGAAATCAAAGTAAACTGAGGTCCAGTTCCAAAGGATTTTATGTTTCATGCTAAGGTTTTATATTTTATTATGTGAGCAATAGGAGGTCTCCTCTGATCCTCAGAAACGTTTTCAGCAATGTCCTGTGGCCTTCACCTTGCTTCTAATGGCTTCCAAACTCTCATATCTGTCCCGAGTCAGTCTTAGGAAACACCTTTCTTTTTTTTTAAATTTTGAATATGTGGGGTATAATTCAGGGTTAGGTACACAAATGTTCATTATGCAGGTACCCTTGTTGAAGAGATGTGACTTCCCCTCCCCTGGCAGTTTCCCACTACTGTCAATCCCTTTCTTACAGTATTTTGATAGTTGTTCAAGGTCTGCTTATGAGTGAGAGCAAAACACCTAACTTTCAAAAAGTCATGCAATACTTGTTGTTCAAGGTTCATGAGGGCTATAATAGCATAGTGCTATCCTTATAATCATCTTGATAAGAATCTTGTAGTTAATATTTATAGAATTTGATATATCATCTATTTACCTATTTTTTGAAAAGAGAATTCACTTTTTCTTTGAAGGTCACCCTCTCCTACTGAAGTCTGTGTACTTCAAGTAGAGAGATAAGTCTTTGTCCAACTCCTGCACCCTTTTCTCCACTAACTGGACCATTTTTATCCCTCTGGCCATAGTAGCTCTTCAGGTATATACATGACTCAATTAAGAAAAATGATTGTCAGGTCCAGATATTTTGTTTGAACTCTTTAGGAAAATGTTACCTTTCCTATTGAATTTGAACTTGGGAAGATGTAAGAGAGACACAACTAGAAACCAGCTTAATCCCTCCAAGATCCTGGGGATGAAATTAGCATGAAGTAAAATAAAAACAATAGATGTTCATAGCTCTATGTTCAGTGCTGTTCCCACACAATGCAGTGAATGTATTTCAATAAGCTTAAAATATATCTGAGGATACTTAATAAAAACTGTAAGAGTAGTTAACTCAATTAAAAGCAAAGGGAATAAATATCCATCAATAGGAACTCAGAAGCCTTTGCTCCAACACTTGTTCAGTTTTCTAATTTGCCAAATAGACCAAATAGTATTCCTTTAATGTGACAAATAAACCCAATGATGCTCCTTTAGAGGGCCATCAAAAAAAAAAAGAATCAGAAGAAAATTGGAAAACTACCTTCTCTTGTCTACACTGTAAGGAGTCAAGAAAATAAGATAAGTTTGTTTGTCTTTTTCTGTGTGTGTGTGTGTGTATGTGTGTGTGTGTGTTTGTCCTCTCTCTTTTGAGACAAACAATAGAGACTGCTGAGCTGCCCTAACTTAAAAATGGGATGTTTGAAGAAGTAAAAATTAGACATTTGGGCTTTCATTTTTCTCTCTTGCTCTTTTTTTTTTCTTTTTTTTTCTTTTTTTCTCCCCATCGGCTCACATTCTTAAATATTAACATGTAAAAATATTGTTACCCCCACCCTGTCCTGGCTTTATTGTGAACTGTCTTATAACCACATTTTTCTGTAGAAAGAGGGAGGTGTTGGCATACTAATTTTAGAACAGTTTGACAGGCAACAAAAGACTGAGAAATGCTCATGTGATAAGAGTGCAATCTAGGGATTGTGATGGCAGAAAGATGCTTAAGAAAACTGAAAATCAGGAGACAGGCTGACTGACTGAAATTGAAGAAATGAGAGAGAGGAATTTGGACACATCAGAGTAAAAAAAAATACTAGGTAAAACTGTCTAGGCATAGAAAAAGAAACAAAAGGAGAGATTTTGTTTATTTATTTTGTTATCATGCTGAGTGAAACCTAAGCAAGAAAGAAAAAAATGTGAAAGGAAAGCTCCAAAGAGAGTTGTTTTGAACTAACCTAAGGAAAGGACCTGAGACCAAGGTACAGAGCTGAAGATCAGAGGACCTTAACTGTCTCATCTTGTAAAAGCCCCAGCACTGTTTCTATCTGGCTCGTGCCGAAGCTAGTAATGAGGCCATCTGCTTGTAATGCTCACTCTGTGTGTGGCTTGTGCCCAAAAATCTCCACGCCTTCCAGCAAAGTCATTTTTACACTGTACCTGACAGACAGAGCATGTGTTTGTGCTAAAAACACTGCAGGAAAGGGGTTCTGGGAGAAATCAGAAAAGCCTTGACCTTGAGAGGAGACAGCCATGAGCTCTAAGGAGACAGTATTAAAAAGCTGTGGGCAATGGAATGTTTAAGAGAATGTACTGGAAGCAATTCATTAGATTCATGGTAGAAAAGAACATCTGTTTGGGGTTGCTTACGGGGAAGACAAAGATGGTGGCCCCATTCTTTGTTTTTCAGATAATTTCATTTTCTTCAGCTTATAGCTAAAAGAAGTCCATCATAACTTTGAAAATCTTAATGGGAGCCCCATTGCTGACTGATAAAACCAAATTACTAATCATGATCCTTTACAATTGAGTCCAACTTACTTTGTCTCCAACCCCAATTCATGCCATTTACTACCATACATACCCAAATTTTCACAATCCACAAATATACCTCCGCATCATTGAAAATGTACTTTGTGCTGCTCATCATACAATTTTAACCCTTTTCCAAATGGATCAAGAAAGGATGGAGTGATTTGCCCATGACCAGACAAAGTTTAAGAGTATGAAATTTTTTTTTTATTTTTATTTTAAACATGTGGGGTACAAATCAAGGTTAGGTATACAAATGTTCATTATGCAGGTGACCTTGCTGATAAGGTAAATAAAATGCAAGAGATGAAAGAAGAATTAAAAGGAATGGTAATAACATTTGAATGAAGGTGCTTATGCAAGAGATTACACGCCATGCTTTCCTATATTCTGAGCTATTATATTTCCTATATTTTGAGGACTTTGGTGGGATGATATCAGCTTATGTGAAGGGATATCTGTCCCTAACAGAATTTGTCCTTTGTCTTGTTTAGTTTGAGGATCTTACAAAGAACACTACAGTATAGGTTACATTATTCAAAGTTCTAATAAGAATCATCAGCAGAAATTCATTTCTGGTCTTCAACATTAAGCATAATTGTTCTTCAACTGGAAAGCTGATCTGCATTAGCAACTGGAAAGGTTAGAAGCAAATTTGGGGCCCACGCAAGGCAAGTATATAGGAGTCTAGGGCTGGGGTCAGCAAACTTTTTTGTAAAGGACTAGACAGTAAATATTCTATGCTCTTCTACATGGGCCATACTAAATCTATCACAACTACTCAATTCTGCTATTGTAGTGTGAAAGCATCCATTTACAGTGCACAAATGAATGGATGAGACTGTGTTCCAATGAAAGCTTATTTACAAAACTAGGCAGGAGGCTGGATTTATTCCATAGGCTGTAGTTTGCTGACCCTGTTCTATGGTATGCTCTTATAACAAAGTCTCAGTTGTGGTTCTATTTATTCCTTTCACTTACTTTTCTCCTTGTTCTTTCTTACTCTCCTGTATTTATGTTATATGTCTATGTTTTATATAATTGTGTTGCCTTTCTGGTATTTTCTGAAACCAAGTAAGTAATAAATATTTAAGTTAAAATTTTTTTGAACTTTTAAATTTTTTATTTTAAAGATGCGGGGTACAATTCAGGGCTAGGTATACAAATATTCATTATGCAGGTACCCTTGAAGCTAAAAATTTTAAATTAACTGTTCCTGGTTTTATTTTGTGGTTATATGCAAATAAGAAAGGAGACTTTCTAAAGTCAATAGGGCCACAAAAAATTTCAGATGAGGTAGATTATATTAAGAAATCTAACAATTAGAGAGTAGGATTTTTTTTCCTCTAGGTATACACCTAAATAAAAAAGAGGAAAAGGCTCAAGTGATGAAGGAGGTCAAACAGAGAGGTGATGACTAGGTAAGGAGGTAGGAAGTTACCAGAGTCTGACAGTAGATCATATTTTCTTCTAATTCCTTATTTTTAATGTAGTGATATTTATAGCTTGCTGACATTTATCAGTGTGTTTTTGTATTTTGTGAAATCTATTTATAATAGTACTTTACTCAACATGTTTACTCCCACTGTGAAATTGTTCACTCATCTCTGTCCTAAAACCCTTATAAATCAATTCATTCAACAAACATGGTCGATTCTAATAAACACTATGCCAAGTACAGTTCCAGGAGCCTTGTAGATGCCAGTGAAGGAAAGAGACTGTGTCTCTACCATCATGACATTTTGTTTCCCAGTAAAGAGAGATAATGAATAAATAAATAAACAAAAAATAAGTCTGGTGAAGTAAGGGGTATAGAGGGAGAAAATCAGAGTAAAAGGATAGACAGTGATGAAGCTGCTATTTTATGTTGGTTGGAAAGACCTAAATGAAGCATTGGAGCAAGCCATGCTGGCATCTGAGGGAAGAGAAGGAAGGAACAGAAACCACAAAGTTTAAAGGATTTGAAGTGGGAATGTGCATTTTTAGCAATAACAGGAAAACCAGAGTGGCTGGAGTACAGTGAGTGAAGGGCTGCATAGTAAGCAATAAGGTCATAGAGGAAATAGAGAATGAGCTTTCATAGGAGCTCAAAAGTCCCTGTTAGAGCTGTGGATTTTATTCTGTGGCAGATGAAAGTTTTTGACCAAAATAGTTAATGTAATCTGAATTACATTTTTTAAAAAGCTCCATGCTGCTACATAGAGAGTATATAATGGGGATAAAGGTGAAAACAGAAAAAGATCAATTAAGAAACTTGAATTATCCAGGCAAGTGAAGACTATGGTCTGGAACAAAGTGAGATTGGAAGAGTGATCATTTGTGTTTATGTGAAATAACTACTCTGATAGAGTTTGCAGACTAGGTGGATGTGAGAATATGAGAAATCGAAAAGTGAAAAGACTTCAAGATTTTTGATCAGGAAAAATGGAAGAATGAATTTTCCATTTATCCAAATGGTGAATACATCTTGAAAATAGGAAGTCACAAGACTGGGAAGAAAACCCGTGTTGACTTTAAACATGTTAATTTGAAATTGACTAATCAGATATTCAGGTAGAATGTTGAGTATATAGTGAGTTAACTGAGTCTAGAGATTCAAGAAAGAGGTCAGGATTAGAAATATAAATTTGAGTATGGTCAACATATAGATGGTATTTAAAGATGTCGATTGGAAGAGATCATCATGGGAATGAGTACAGTTGGAAAAATTGAGAAGTCCAAAGACTAAACTCTGGAGTCCTTCAACTTTAAAAGATGTGGAATTAATGTGAAAAATTTAGTTAGGGAAAATTAAATGGACAGTAGCCAGTGAAATAAAAAGAAAATAAGAAAAGGATAGACTGGAAATTAATTGTAAAAAGTGTTTCAAAAATACAGAAATAATTACCTGTGTCAAGTACTGCTGATAGGTCAAGGAAGATAAGCACTGACAAGTGAACTTTGGTTATATCAACATAAAAATCACTGATTTCTTTCATTAATGAGAACAAAAGCCTTTTTAAAGTGGATTCAAGGATGGGAAAAGATAAATTGTAGATAGTGGGCATGGAAATGTTTTCAGGAATTTTGCTTATCAAAAGGGAGAAAGAGAAATAGACAGTAGCTGGAAGGATAAAAAACCATATAGCTTAATATAAAGGTCAGTTATATAAGATATATGAAAATAGGTCATATGGAAAAAATATTTACCATCTCTTGATCCCATCCTTCTCCTGTTTTTTCATTCTTTCTCTCTGTCAACGTTATGAATCCAGTCCGCCTCCGTTCCTGCCTAGACATCTGGGTCCTGAAGACTTACCTATGCTCCACTATATCAAAGCTTTCAGAAACAGAAAAATGGCCCTATTTATCTGAGTCGCTCATAAGGATCACATATATTCTCTTCTTGCGTTATCGTAGCATGCTGGGTTTTGTTCTGAAAAGTGCATCAACAATAAGTAACACAAGAAGAATAATGTTGACTTTAGGTTTAATTTCATGTTTATTTATAGCCAAATATTTCTGGCACTTACTGTGTATAGTCACTATGCTAAGTAGTGTGGGAAGAAAAGAGAAGAAAACAAAAGAATGAGACAAGAGTGACTACACTCAAAAGAAATTGTTTTACTCTCCTTTATCTCTGATGATAGTTAATTTTAGAACTTGAGATATTTAAAAATAATAATTGTTCAAAAGCAAAGTTGAAATATATTTCAATTACTGTTATTCTACCTGACTTTCTGGTAATATTTGAATTTACATCACAGTGTTTAAACATTAACTGTTGTAAAACTTAATGAATCAGAGGAAAATGAAAGTGGAATTTATACCTATGTAATAGCTGTTATATAATAATAGACAAATTTTCCTTAGGTCAGAGTAGTTCCTTAAAATGAAGGGAAAACTGAAAGCATATTATTCTGTACCAAAATCAAAACATGCCTCTGTTTCTCTTTTTATATGTCAAGCCTCCTATAATATAAAAAAATGTAAACCTAATGCAGTCATTTGAAAATTTTTAATATAAACCTTTATTACCTCACCTCTTGATTATAGTGTTTTCCCTATTACGTTGTGTGTGTGTGTAATCAAGACATTTAAAATGCCTGATTTCAATTAGATAAATGCAGTATGAGAATTAAGATGGCTGAAGAAAAGCAGCTAGAGAGTGTTTCTGCCATAGAATGAACCAAAATAGAGAGCATTCCACAGGACTCAGAGAGGAATGAATCCAGCAGCACACCCCACAACCCACCAGAGAAGCAACAAGACCCACAAAAAGCAAAGAAGAGAAAAATAGTTCAGCCTGGGATGGAGTTATCCAGACTCACCAGAATCACTGCACAAACCACAAGCAGCCTCCAGAAACAGCAGAAGAGGTAAGTGAGGGGAATTCAGGAGTTTGGTGCTCCTGCTACAGACTTTGAAGGTTCCCAAATCTTACAGGAATTCACACCCTTGCAGAAAACTGCAGACCCATACCAGAAAACTGCCAAAACCGATGTAGAGAGGTCCAAGGAAAAAAAGGCCCTGAATGGCTCTAGCCACTATTTCCCAAGAATGCAACCCCTGCTGAAGGCCACTATCTAGCTGGTCTGGGAGGGAACAAGAAGACCTAATGCTTTCATTTGCCCAAGAGCAAATTCCACTGCAGCAGAGAGTTCCTGGCTGGGATGGGCTCCCACAAGAAGACCTTGAGTTAGTCACACTTTCACATTCTGAACACAGACTTTCTGAGCCTAAGTCGGAAGAGTTGCATGGAAGTCACCACCCTAGCAACCTTTCATTCCTCATGTAAACTCTTCTGTGCAGCTCTGTGCAATAAGGCAGCATCACCCCCCCCAAAACCAGGGATTTCTACCCCACCCCTAATGGGGTAACCAATCATGCACATGGGTAGGGAGCTTGAGCACTCTCCCCCTGCACCTTCCTTGAAGGCTCAAAACACACAGAAAACTAGAGTAGTCCCCACAGACCTGCCCATTTCCTAGACTGGCATGGTACTTTCTTGTAGCAACACAGGTCAAGCAGAAAGCCCACAACTTCCACTGCAGCTGGCTCTCTCCTGCAAGTGCCACTTTCTAACCAGAGGACAATTGGCACAGTCCATTATATCAGTATAATACTTCAGTTTTGGGGAAAGTCTGTTTCCAGACCCTAGCTACCACCACTATCCAAGCCACCCCTTTCCCTCAGGATGCCTTGAGTATGTGCAGGTACCCAGCACAGCACCGCCACAGCTGGCAATTGAGAAACTTATCACACCAAGGGTAATATAGCCAAGGGAATCCTACAGCCCCCTGCCAACCTCAAATAGGAAGAAAAAGGCTACCCAAATGAAAAGGAATCAGAAAAATAATTCTGGCAATATAAGAAAAAAAGAGTTCCTCAGCACCCCCAAAAGACCACAACAATGATTTAGCAATGCACCCTAACCAAAGTGAAATGTTTGAAATAAAAGAATTTAAAAGGTTGATTACAAAATTGTTCAATGAGATCTAAGAGAAGGCTAAAAACCAACATAAATAATTTTTTTGAAAAACTGATAGGACATAAGATGGAATATATATAAATATGTATTAATATATAACATATATGCAAAAATTTTAATTGCTAAATAAACTGTTTTTTCCAATCTAACAATCTAACTTCTGTGCAATTCTTTACATCTTTTGCATGGCACTCGATCACAGACACCACCCATTGGGGTCTGACCTAACATTTTGGAGGCCCCACTGGGATTTTGATGCTTAAAATTTTTGGAGATTCCACTGAGATTTGCCACACTCTTGCGCATTGTCTCTCTCTCTCTCTCTCTCTCTCTTTCTTCTTTTCCAACCTACTTGCTCTTACTCTTATTGCCTATGACGAACTTCATTGAATGGACCTCTCCCTGTTGTCTCAGCTTTATCATATACGAGTCCATAACTTGACCCCCAGCTAGAAGATCTGAAAGCAAGTCCAAGGAGGCTACTGTCCTCTCCTTTGCTGGCCTCTTCAGAACTGCTCTCAAGACCAAGCCCTGTCTTCATACACAGCCCTATTCCTTGCGAGGAGGTCTTTAAATGTGACCTAAGAGCCTTGTTTCCTGTCTCCTCTTAGGAGTTGTTTTGTTTTGTTTATTTGTTTGTTGCTAGGCCCAGAGCCCTCTGCATTCTCCATTCTGCTTGGGAGTTGTTCTTGCTGGGGTCTGGCACCCTCTGCATTCTCTCTCTCCCAGTCTACTGAGTGCACACGTTAGAGCAGCCTTTTGCGAGGGCCTCTGTGCTATGGAAGTGCTGCCTCTGGCGGGTTGAGGAGCTAAGGGGATGTCTTTTCTCACTTGTTACTCCCATACACAGGCTACTTCCACTGATCCTCTGCACAGAACACTGGCTGAGGACATGTATGGTTTGCTAGGGCCTGAGGCCCTCAGTGTTCTCTCTCTCTCTCTCTCTCTCTCTCGACCTCTCAGGGACTGTTATTAATACCAATTTCTCTTTCCTTCTACAATTACTCCTCATTGGAAAGCTAAGATGGGATGGCTAAGGCCCCTACCCCATTGAAATGCATTCTAGAAGGTCTCAGAACTCTTTCACCCTTCAAAACTAGACACCCAGAAGATGGGCCCAAGGTGGGTCTTTTGCCTTTGATACTCTCCTTCAACTTGACCTCTAGCACTGTCATGAGGGTAAATGGTCCAAGGTCTTCAAAATGGTACCACCTGGACTCCTTGTTCTTCCTCTGGCATAGTCTTCTTAACGTTTCCCTTAATTACTTGACTTCCTTTCTGATTTCTCTCTAACAACTCAAATCCAGCCTTCTTTTCCACCTCCCCCATTGCCTGGTAACACCTCTAGGTGGCAAACTACATGTGTCACCTTCCCCCTACCCTTCTCCCCACCACACCTTCTGGGAAGCCCTTTCAGGCTTCCACCATGGCTTAACTGGTCTCCCCTCAGGGAAGTGGCTGGGACAAAAAGGCATTATCAAAGTTCATGTTCTTTTTTCTAGGATAATTATCTCAAATTAGATCTAATCAGAACTATCAGTCCTCCTCCCAGATAAAAGCAAAGGGATCACATGTTAATTAACTAATCCTGTTAACTCACAGGAAGAAAAAAAACAGTCTGTTGTCATTTTAACCTGTTTTTTCAACAATATTTGCAAAAAGTCCTCTAGCAAAATCTTAACAACTTTACCATGTGCTGAAACAATAGTGCTTGATAACATCTAGTGCTAAACATTAGTGCTAGATAAACATTAGTGCTAGATAGCATTTGTTATGTCAGGCCTGCTAAAGTTTGGGGGAGTTGGTTTGTTTTTTTAAACAAATTTCCCTGTTCATAATTGGAAATAAGTAGTGACAGATCATTTCACACCCATGTGGTCTGTTCACTCTAAAGGGTTTTACATCAGACCATGACAAACAGAAATGGTCAAATATTTCATATGTATAACCAATTAAAGAAGAACTTTTAAGGTTTTTCTTCAGCTAAGACATTACAGAAACAACAGGGTGCCAACATGAAAGGTTACAAGACCAGAGGGCCAACATCTCAATCGGTAGTCACCATTAGCAACAAAACTCCAATTGCCAATCAGAGACCTGGTAAGAATTAACCCACTACGGGGAATGGTGTCTATTGCTATGGGTACAGTTTGCGGAGCACTAGAAGAATAGTTGCCCCAAAGAAGCCTAAACCTCCAGGATCTTGACCACAATACAGGCCAGAGAGCTATTGGAAAGAGGTGCACTCTCTTCTGAAAAGAGGAGAGAACACCTGGCTTAAAAATGGTGGCCACTGAGGAAGCCTGGAAATCTGCTAAAGTGCCTAGCATCAGTTCAACTTCACCCCAACAATGCCCAGGTGAATATTAGAGCACTTATCCATCAAAAGAGGACTGGATTTTTAAAAATGTGGTACATATACATGATGGAATATTACACAACCATAAAGAAGAACAAAATCATGAACTTCACAGCAACCTGGATGGCATTAGAGTTTATAATACTGAGTGATCTTTCACAGAAACAAAGATCTGAATATCACATGTACTCACTCATAAGTGAACCTTGAACAACTATCATAATACTATAAGAAAAGGATTGACAGTAGTAGGAAACTGGGGGGGGAGGGTAGTCAATATCTGCCTGGGGAACGGGGGACACACCTCATCAACAAGGGTGCCTGCACAATGAATATTTGTATACCTAACCCTGAATTGTACTCCACAATTTTAAAATAAAATTTTTAAAAAAGAATATTAGAACACTGAAATGCAAATTAATTTCTTAATTAACACAAGTGCCAGCCATATGGTCCTGGCCATCCATGTTGGAATATATAGCCTTGTCTTAATCAAAAGTTATTAAAGGTTCATTCAGATTATACATGTAAAATGTTATCTATTAAAAGATAAAAGAAAGGATTCTGGGAAGATGGTGACAGAACTAGTCAGAGAGTGTGAGTCTCTGCATGGGTGAATGTGCATAAGGATGAATCTGCTTGTATGTGTGTGTGCAACTGGGTGAGTGAATGTCCGACTGAGGGGAACATGAGAACAAACACCTGGGGCTCCCCTGCTGAAGCAACTGCCATCTACCACTACTCTGAATTTGTCATCCCCCACAGCCAGAAGCATCTGTCATTCTTGGGACATTTCTCAAAAAGAGTCTTATATGAATCAGCCACCTCTTGCACACGACATCTGACCTGAAACCACAACCTGTGGTGACAGGTCGTACACTGGCAGCAGGAACCATGGAGAGAGTGTGGGGAGGAAATATGGAGCTGAGTTCCACCAGAGGAGAAGATGTGGGACATTGTCATTCTTTGTGTCTCAGAACTCAGGCAGAGATATATTCTAGTTTGCCCATTACTGAGAAGCCTACATCCTGAGACTGAGGGGCAAGCTCTGCACCCCTCTGGGATCAGTGATCATTGGCCCAGAGAGGATACTTCGGGTGCACGACACCTGGAGAGATAGAGCCAGTGCGGAATCCCAGCCACATCACTCCCACATTGAACCATTCACAGGATGGCAGGTGCAATTAGAGTGGGAGACCTAGTAGAAGACAAGTAGGAGTGAGACTTGAACTGATCCAACTCCCTTCCCCCAGCAGTCCGTGGGGCATCTAACTCACATGGAGAGCGACCTGATTGGCCTGTGCAAGAAGTACTGAACACAGGAGAGTAGATCAACCACAAAAAACCCTCCTGACCTCATGGAGAGCAGAGGGAAGGATCTAGAAACTGGAGCTTGCTCCCTCTATGGTGAGCCAAGAGTAGAGATGCATGGGACACACCAGCGTAAACAAACCTAAAATTCCAGAAATAGCCACAAGAATGAACTCAATACTAACAAAAGCTTGTTTGGGGTTTTTGTTTTGTTTTGTTTTTGTTTTTGTTTTTGTTTTGCCTTGTTCATTTTGGGGGCTAGCTTTCTCTGTACATCTCTTTGGGTGTGTGTGTTCTGATTTCATTTGCCCCTTTTTCTCCTTCACTTTTGTGGATTGATATATTTGAGGGAGAGTATCTTCATTGTGTGTACCTGATTATCTGTTTGTTTGCTTGTCTGTTCCTTTTTATTCATCTTCCCTCCTTCTTCAATCTTTCTTTCTCTATTCTTCTTCTTTCATTTATGTCATTTTGTTTTGGGGGGGTATACATGTGCTGCCACTGCATGGGCATACTGGGAGGTGGCAGGAAGTGGGCTCCAAGTGGCCCACACCCCAGTCAGCAGATACTGTGACCTTCAGGGAGCTTCTGAATCTTAGCTCCCCCCATTACACCTTATTCAAATCTCAAAACTGTAAAAAGACAGCACAGTTCCCCACCACCAGCACAGCTTCAAAATTGAACAAATACACAGGCATTGCTTGTAAAAAATAGGGAGTTGAGCAAACAGAAGTGAAAGCTATCCCCTCCTCACTGAGCAATGGAATTAAAGAAGAAAAAAAAAGAAAATAACCTTTCACAAATGAAGAAGAATCAATGGCAGAA
>CAUYQG010029590.1:0-10779 GCA_963574415.1 Tarsius wallacei
CTTTTATTTTTTTGAGTTGGAGTCTCACTCTGTGGCCCAGGCTGGAGGGCAGTGGCACGCTCCCGACCACCACAGCCTTGACCTACTGGGCTCAGGTGATCTTTCTGCCTCAGTCTTCCAGATAGCTGGAACTACAGGCACGTGCCACCACACCCGGCTAATTTTTTGATTTATTGTAGAGATGAGGTCTCGCCAAGTTGTCCAGGCTGGTCTCAAACCTGTGTGTTCAGGCAATCCTCTTACCTCGGCCTCCCAAAGTGCTGGAATTATAGACATGAGCCACCATACTTGGCCAAGTGGTCTTTATTTTAAAGAGACACATTCAGAATGGTTTTATGTACATCCTAGTTGTGAGTAAAGCAAATCCCTTAAAGTATGACTTATTTTGTGACTTTTCTATCTATATTGGCATTTATTTCCCTGTATGTGTTCTCAGAGACCCTGACCCAGTACTCAAAACCATGCTGACTACTTCCTGGCCTTGGGTCAGGCCTTGCCATGGGAGTGACCATGAAAGGTCAGGGAGCAATCGAGCCTCTCCCAGGATTCCGGGCTGGCCTGGGAATTGAGGAATTCACTCCACATCCAAGAACCACAGTTCCCCAGCCATCGATGGCAGAGAATAATGTTTGTGTCCCAATGAAGCTCTAACACACAGTGTTCTCAGATGACTGGCAGTATTTTGAAAGAAACATGTGACTGTGTAATTTATGCTCTTTGAATTTGTAGTGAGGCTATTCCTGGCAGTACAATGTCTATCAATGCTACTAATTAGAAGTTTTCCAGAACAGCTCTTGTGTCTGCATTTGAAATATTTGTCACAGGGTAGGTAATGTGGCATTTAGCTGTTGGGTGATCTTTTCCAATAGAACTTTGTTAAAGGCCAGATATTATGTGTCACTGTTTCTTTTGTGATTCTGGACTCTTTGAGAGCAAAGTCTTTAAGTGGTAAAGAATTGAGACACTCAATGGTTAAGACCTTTTATAAATCAGCCCATTACACTGTGAATTCAATTACATGGTTGGCTAATGACGTCACATAGGGACTAAAATATACTATTCTGTTTGTGTGTGTTTTGTATTGATTTGTCAAGCCTGGAGTCTTGGCCACCAGGAAGAAGTTGACAATGGCCACTGAAACCCCCTTGCTGTAATTGTCACAAACTTGGGTCTGAGATACACAGAAACACTTGCCTGTCTTCAGGCCAAAATACCTGTTTCTGTCAGTGTGTGTTGAAAACACAAATTGAATTTTTTTTTTTTTACAACTCAACACCAAAAAAATCAAATAACCTGATTGGAAAAAAAATTTTTAGCAAAGAACTGGAACAGATATTTCTCCAGAGATAATATACAAATGGTCAATAAGCATATGAAAAGATGCTCAACAACACTAATGTCATTAAAGGAAGGCAAGTCAAAACCACAATGAACTCTCACCTCATACTCATTAGGATTGCTACTATTAAAAAACAAAACCAAGTAACAAAATTGGAATCCCTGCGAACTATTGGTGAGATGTAAAATGGTACAACCACTACAGAAAACAGTATGGAAGTTCTTCAAAAAATTAAGAATAGAACTACTATATGGCATAGCGATCCCTCTTTTGAGTGTATATATACTAAAGAATTGAAAGCAGGGTCTCAAAAAGATATTTGCACACCCATGCTCATAGCAGTGTTACAGTAGCCAAAAGATGGAAACAAATCAAATATTTGACAGATGAGTGAATAAACAAAATGTAGTGAATATGTACAATGGAATATTATTCAGCCTTAAAAAGAAAGGATATCCTGTCACATGCTACAACATGGATGAGCCTTGAGGGCATTGTCTAAGTGGAAGAAGTCAGTCACAAGAAAACAAACACTGTGTGATTCCACTTATGAGGTATCTCCAGTAGTCAAATTCACAGAAACAGAAAATAGAATGGTGGTTACCAGGGGGAAGGAGGAAAAAGGGAGTTATTTAATGTATATACAGTGTCAGATTTGCAAAATGAAAAAATTCTGGAGATAGGTTTCACAAAAATGTGAATATACTTACCACTTTGAATTGTATACTTAAAAATGATTACAATGGTAAACTGTGTTTTTATCACAATAAAAAATAGGCTGGGTGTGGTGGCTCAAGCCTGTAATCCCAGCACTTTAGGGAGTCGAGGTCACAGGATTACCTGAGCCCAGGGGTTCAAGACCAGCCTGAGCAACTTGGTGAGATCTCCACTCTACAAAAATTAGCCAAGCATGGTAGCGCACCTATAGTTTCGGCTACTTGGAAGACTGAGGCGAAAGGATTGCCTGAGCCTGGGCCAAGGAGTGAGACTCCAACTCAAAAAATAAATAAATAAATAAAAGAAAGCACACAAGAGATTAATTGCATTTAGAGGCCAATTAATAACCTCCTGGCATCCATGCCCTTTGCTCCATAACTTCTTAGTCTCTTCATACACTGACTCTGGGCTCGGCATATAAAGTGCATACAGTCAGAAACATGCTGTGTGACTTGTGAGGTCAGGTCACCAAAAAGATACCGTTTCTACCTTACTTGCTTTCTCAGTTGGGACACTCACATTAGGGACCAAGCCAGCCATGCTACCAGACAGCCCGTAGTAGCCAACATGGAGGCTACTCTGAAGAGATACATGTAGGGAGAACTAAAACCCCCCAACACCCCTCCAAGTGTCCACTGATCAAGGAAGATATATGGATGACAGATAAGTACATGAGAAGACACTTAACACCATCAGTCATTAGGGAGGCACAAATTAAAACCACACTGAAACACCACTACCTACTAGAATCACTAAAATTAAACAGACTTAGCATAGCAAGTGCTGGCAGGAATGTGGAATAGTTAGCACTCACGTACACCACTGAAGGTAATATGAGACAGTACAACTACTTTCCAAAATAATTTGGCAGCTTCTTTTTTTTTTTTGAGTTGAAGTCTCACTCTGTCACCCAGGCGGGAGTGCAGTGGCATGCTGCTCACAGCTACCATAGCCTCGACCTGCTGGGCTCAGCTCTCCTTCTCCCATCCCAGCCTTCCATGTAGCTGGAACTATAGCCACGTGTCACCATGCCCTGCTAATTTTTTGTTTTATTTTTTGTAGAGACAAGGTCTCACCATGTTTGTTACACAGGCTGGTCTCGAACCCCTGAGCTCAGGTAATCCTCTCTCCTCAGCCTCCCAAAGTGCTGGAATTACAGGCATGAGCCATTACACCTGACCTTGGCAGTTTCTAAAAAGTTCAACATACACTTACCATATTATCCAGCTATTCCACTCTGAAGTGGTTCCTGGAGAGAATGGGAAGCCAAAAGTCTTTGCAAGAAAGTTACAAAGATTTGTACAGGGTTGTTCATAGCAGTTTTATTTACAACATCAAAAGGTAAAAATACCCACAATGAACTGTGGCACATTCTTAAAATGGAATATTGCTCAGCAATAAAGACAGAGTGAACTAAACCTGCGCTCCCCAACCTTTTTGGCATCAAAGACCAGTTTTGGGGAAGATGATTTTTCCACAGACTATGTAGGGAGAGCATCAGGCATTAGATTCTCATAAGGAGCACGCAACCTAGATTCCTTGCATGCACAGTTCACAACATAGTTCATGCTCCTGTGAGAATTGAATGCTGCCACTGATCTGACAGAAGACAGAGTTGCCCTCACCTGCTATGAGGCCCAGTTCCTAACAGGTCACTGATAACTGTTTGTGGCCTGAGGATTGGGGACCCCTGAACTAAACAATGAGATACCACTGCACTCCTATTAGAGTGTCTTGTGTTCAAAACACCAGCAACACTAAATGCTGGCAAGAATGTGGAGTAAGCCACTTTGGAAGAGAATCTGGCAGTTTCTTGCAAAGCTAAATGTAGTTTTACCACCTGATTCAGCAGTCATGTTACTTGGTATTCACTCAAATGAGTTGAAAACTTACATCCACACAGAAACCTGAACATGAACGCTTATAGGTTTATATAGCGGCTTTCTTCGTAATTGTCAAAACTTGCAATGAAAATGTCCTTTAATAGGTGAATAGATAAATTGTAGTACATTCATACAATGGGTTATTATTCAGCAGTAAAAGGAAATGAGCGATCAAGCAATGAAAAGACATGAAGTAAACTTAAATACATGCAGCTGAGTGAAAAAAGCCTGTCTCACAAGGCTAACACTATGTTATCTCAAGTATGTAACATTCAGGAAAAAGCAAACTTACAGTGACAGTAAAAAGAAGAGTGGTTACCAGGAGTGTGAGGGGAGCGGGGAGGGTGTGAAGAGAGGGATGAGTAGGTGGAGCACAGAGGACTTTAGGGTGGTGTAACCATTCTGTACGTTCCCATCAGTATACTTTTGTCAAAACCCATACAATGGACAGCACAAAGAGTGAATCAGTGTAAACCGTGGACTTTAGTTAATAACAGTGTTTCAATATTGGTTCACAATTGTACCCCCATGAATACTAGGTGCTAATAAGGTGAGCTGTGGGGGAGTAGGGAGAGAGGGGGTATGTGAGAGCTTCCTATTTTCTGCTCGATTTTCCTATAAACCTAAAAGCGCTCTTTAAAAAAAGTAGATTAGCTAATGAAAAGAATGAGCTGTCTGAACACACAACAAAATGGATAGATTCCAAAATAATTATGCTGAGTAAAGGCAGACCAAAAAAGAGAGAAAATGTGTATATGTGTATGTATACATATATATGTGTCCATGCATATAAATATGACTCCATTATATAAAATTCTAGAAACTGCAAACTAATTTATAATGGTAAAAAGCAGATCAGGCAGTGGGAAACTGCCAGGGGAGTAGGGTGGGATTGGCAGTAGTGGGAAACTACTGGGGCGGGGGGGGCGCACCTCATCAACAAGGTTACCTGCATAATGAACATTTGTATACATAACCTGAATTGTACCCCACATATCTAAAATAATTTTTTTTTAAAAAAAGAAGAACTGTAATTGCCTGGGGCTGGGGGCTGGAAGTGTGTCGCAGGGAAGGGTAGAAAGCAGGGATTACAGAGGGGTATGAGGAAATTTTTGCAGGGGATGGACATGTTCACTATTTTTATTATGGGGATGGTTTATAAGTGTATACACATGATAAAACATCAACTTGTATAACTTGCATACTTTAAATGTATGCAGTTTATTGTTTGTTAATTATCCCTCAATGAAGCTGGTTTTGAAGTGCCAAAACCAGGGTGGGCACAGTGGTTCATGTCCGTAATCCCAGCATCTCAGAAGGCTGAGGCGGGATGATCACTTAAGGTCAGGAGTTTGAGCCCAGCCTGGGCAGCAGAGCGAGACTCTGTCTCTATAAAAAATTTTTAAAAAGAAATGCCAAAACCAAAAAGTAATCCAACCATGTATTCATTTACATGACACAACAGTTGTTGACTAGGCAGTTTTGCCGATCTGGGTTAGGTGTGTTCATGCCTCTGTGGTCAACCGGCAGTTTTTGTCTGAGGCTGGCTGGTCTAGGAAGACTCTGCACTCCTTCCCAGGACCCCCACATCCTTTCCACATTCTTGGGCAGGCTAGCCTGTGCGTATTCTCATGGTGAGGGCAGGGATCCAGAAGGGACAAACTTTTTGCCATGGGTTTGTTATTGTCCTGGTGGTCAAAGCAAGTTACATGGCCACATTCAAAGTCAGTATATGAAGGGACTAAAAAGTTATGGGCAAAAGGCAAGAGTACAACGAGGCCACTAATTAGTCTATTAATGCAATCGATCTATCCTATACCTTAGCAATGTTTTAATTTGTATTTCTCCAATGCCATCAAGAAGGTACTTTTATACAATGACTTATTTGTTACTTATATATAATTTGTCAATGTTTATCTCTTATTAAATATAATTTCTATGGATTTTATATGTTTGCATGGATTCTTTATATGTGAGGGACAGTGAGTTTTTGTGGTGACATTGGTCACATTTTCATGTTCTGTTTACATTTTTTTGACTTTGTTTTGTTACATTTGGTTACCCAAATGTTTTAAAATATTTTAACTTTTAGCAAAAACATTTCTAAATATTCTCCTTTGATTTCAATGGTTTTATAAGTTTTAACTTACCTCTCTAGTTGAAATAAATCTATTTTTTGGTTTCATTTTAATAAAGACATGCTTTTATTTTTATTTGTTTATTTGAGTCAGCATCTCACTCTGCTGCCCAGGCTGGAGTACAGTGGCACACTCATGGCTACTGCAGCCTCAACTTGCTGGAATCTGGCGATTCTTCTGCTTCAGACTTCCAAGTAGCTGTAAATACAGGCATGCACCACCATGCCTGGCTAATTTTATGTTTCATTGTAGGTACATTGTCGCTCGGGCTGGTCTCAAACCCCTGAACTCAGGCAATCCTCTCGTCTCCACCTCCTAAAGTGCTGGGATTACAGGTGTAAGCCACCGCGCCTGGCAACACAGAAACGTTTTTAAAAACACTTTATTCTGGACTATATTTATAATGTTAATCTCAGAACCAAATTGAATTATACAGCTGGGGCTGCAGAGGCTTAGAGAAGCTGTCGAATTTGTCTAAGATCACTCAGAGGGCAAACGGTGAGGCAGGATTGGAATCTCACTTCTTCCCACTTAAAATCTCACTCATTGACTGTGCAACAGCAAGAACACAAGGTAACAGAAGTGATAAAAATCTACATTTCTGTGCAGAATGTTCTTTCCACATCCCTTCTCTCTTCATCCATTCTTCTTTTTTTCCCCCTAAAGCATAGGTTTAAGTCTATTTATCTTTAAATAACTATTCTTTTATTCATTTAATAATGGACCAGGCACTGAGTTAGATGTTTCGAGAACTTAAAGATGTGTCAGGCCCAGTGGCTCATGCCTATAATCCCAGCACTTTGGAAGCCCAAGGCAAGAGGATTGCCTGAGCCCAGGGGTTCAAGACCGGCCTGGGCAACTTGGCAAGACCTCATCTTTACAATAAATCAAAACATTAGCTGGACGTGATGGGGCACACTTGTGGTTCCAGCTACTTAGCTGAGGCAGAAGGATCACCTGAGCCCAGCAGGTGTGGTGGCTATGAGCATGCCACTGCACACTAGCCTGGGTAATAGAGGGAGACTCCAACTCAAAAAAGATATCTGTGCGACACATCCTTTCCTCTGTGAGCCAGTCTGGCAAACAGGTAAATGCAACATGGCAAATCCTTCTAGTTTAAATATTTGCAAGCCTGACATTTTCTATGCCATGTGTGTCACTCTGGTGGGCTTGGGGCTGAGTGGAAGTCTTTATGACATCATGGCTTCATTCACTATTTATAAATCTTCCATGATCATTGCTTCCTATATGTTTGTTTCTCTGTTTAATTGCGGCAGAGGCTTAGAGAAGTTTCTGGCCCCTTTGCTATTCGCCATTGTTCTGCCACCTGTTTTTTGGATATTTCATTCTTCTCAGCTTTATTATTGTGATTGTATATCACACTTGGTATTTGAATTTACTAAGCTGGTTTATCACATTACCTCTAATTTTTTTGATTTTGACTTATCCAAGTTAGCTTTTAGATCTTCCTTCATGTTTTTGTTCTTATTCATATTCACAGGTTTTTTTAAACGGTACTGTGTTTGGGTTTTTGTAATCAGTATTTCCCTTAAATCTCTTTGAAAGTAAATAATACTGATACATTTGTATTTGCTTGGAATTCTTAGCTTTGTAGATATTCTTAGCTTTATAGATATCTTCTCCAGATTACTGCCAATTTCCTCTTCTCTTCATTGCTTCTGTATTTGTTAACTGAATCTATGTTTTCTTTCTGCTTTTTTTTTTATTTAGCGTAGATATTAGTATGAGATGTTTGTGAATTTTGGGTGGCTGTTGCTAGGAGGAGTCAGTTACACTGAAATTTATCACCTGCCTAGAAAGTTCTGTGGAGACTTTCAGTTCAGGTTTTCCTAACTTAATTTTTTTTCCAATGAAAAAGTAATGCACATTTATTATAGAAAAATTCAAAAAATTTTAAAGAACAAAATGCATGTCACCCATAATCTTAGAACTTAGAGATAAACACTCTAAACATGTTTTCTTTTCTTTTTTTTTTTTCTTTTTTTGAGCTGGAGTCTCACTCTGTCACCCAGACTGGAGTGCAGTGGCACGCTCCTGGCCACCGCAGCTTCAACCTGCTGGGCTCTGGTGATCCTTCTGCCTCAGCCTTCCAAGTAGCTGGAACTACAGGCGCTCGCTACCACGCCCGGCTAATTTTTGATTTATTGTAAAGATGAGGTCTTGCCAAGTTGCCCGGGTGGGTCTCAAACCCGTGGACTCAGGCAATCCGCTTGCCTCGGCCTCCCAAAGTGCTGGGATTACAGGCTGAGCCACCGTGCCTGGCCAACATGTTTTCTAATAGGAGTTTGCAAATAGATATGAAACTTTTTCCCATAATCAGGACAATTTCTCTATGTCCTGCACTTTTCCATGATAATGTGAGATTTTTTTCCACCTAATAGGATAATGTGAGATTTTTTTTCCTTGTCATTATAACATCTCTGAAAATAGGTTCAATGACTAATATTCTGTCACATGGATATACAGTAATTTATGTAGCTAGGGTCTTGCATCATTGAACATTTAGGTGTTTCCAGTTTTGCTGTTATAAATAACACTGTGATTAATGACTTTTTGGACACAAGATTTTGTTCCTGTCTTGGACTATTTTCCTTATAATATATTTTTGGGTCATGCGCAGCGGCTCACACTTATAATCCCAGCACTTTGGGAGGCCAAGGCTAGAGGATTGCTTGAGTCTAGGAATTCCAGGCCTAGGCAATGTAGCAAGACCTTGTCTCCACACACACACACATGCATACACACAAAATTATCTGGGTGTGGTGGTGCATGCCTGTAGTCCCAGCTACTAGGGAGGCTGAGAAGGAAAGGATTGCCCGAGCCCAGGAGGTTGAGGCTGCCATGAACTGTGATATGAACTTCACTTCAGCCTGGATAACAAAGTGAGACCCCAACTAAAATTAAAAAAAAAAAAAAAAGAATTCTGGAAGTGGAATTACTAAATTAATATGGACATTTCTTCCTCTCCCCCTCTTTATTGCAGAAACCACATAAGCTGAGGGCAAGAAAATTCAGTGAGGGAAAAGTGAAAAGTCAAAGTCTGGTATCCTCATCCTCACCCTCTTATTCTCAGTCTGCAGTCAATATGGAATTCTTAGCTTTGTGGATACTTTCTCCAGATTACTGGCAATTTCCTCTGCCTTTCCAGTGCTTCAGTATTTGTTGACTGAATCTGTGTTTTCTTTCTGTTTTTTTTCTTTAGTTTAGATATTAGTATGGGGTAGTTGAGAATTTGGGGTGGCTAGTTGAAAATTTAACATTTATATACAAATATGTGTGCCATTTTTTCACACAATTCTGATTATATTACACATTCTGTTCTAAAACAATTTTTCCTTGTCACATTTTATTTTAGACACTTTTTTTTAAAGCCCAGATAAATATACTCGTTCTTTTAGGAGCTATGTGTTATCTCATTGTGTGAGTATGCCATCATTTATTTTAATAATTCTGTATTGATGGATATTTAGATTGTTTCTAATTTTATTGCAGTAGACATCCTTGTACATATATCTTGTTGGTTACCTGCAAGATAAATTTTTAGCAGAGTAATTTCTGGGTCAAAGGTCATGCAATTTCCAATTTTGATATTTCTAGAGATGACCCGAGCTAATTTTTGATTTTTTTTGTAGAGACGAGGCCTCACTATGTTGCCCAGGCTGGTTTTACACTCCTAGATGCAAGTAATCCTCCCATCTCAGCTTCCCAAAGTGCTGAGATTACAGGTGTGAGCCACTGTGCCCGGTCAAACTTTCTCATTTTTTGACAAAGTTATAGCTTAAAAATAGTATAATCTGAGCCTAGTGAAGTGGCTCATTCCTGTAATCCCAACACTTCGGGAAGCTGAGGTGAGAGGATTGCTTGAGCCCAGGGCCTCAACACCAGCCTGGGCAACCTGGTGAGACCTTGACTCTACAATAAATTTAAAAAAATAGCTGGGCGTGATGGCACATGCCTGTGGTTCCGTTACTTGGAAGGGTGAGGCGGAAGGATGGCCTGAGCCCAGCAGGTGGCCATGAGTGTGCCACTGCACTCCAGCCTGGGAGACAGAGTGAGACTGACTCAATTTTTTAAAAAAGTAATATCTTTAAATTTTGATTTGTATTTCTTTGAGTGAAATGTGCATCTTATGTTTGTTAGCCACTTGCATTTTTTCCTGTCAACTGTCTGCCTTTATCCTTTGTCTCTTTTTCTATATTTTGGTGTTGATGTTTAAATTCAACTTCTACATTATGGAAATTAGCTTGTCATATATGTTACACATTTCCTCTAATTTGTCATTTGCCTTTTATCTATGTGAATTCATCTGCTTGTTTCTAATTTTGGAATAAAATTTACTGATCTTTTCATTTATGGGGGTCTAAGGGTTTTCTGTAGTTTATTTAGAAAAGCCTTTCAACTCCAAAATTATTATTATTTTAAAAATATACATATTTCTGATCAAACACGGTGGCTCAAGCCAGTAATCACAGCACTTTGGGAGGCCAAGGTGAGGGGATTGCCGAGCCTACGGGTTTAAGACCAGCCTGGGTAATTTGGAGAGACCTCATCTCTACAGTAAACCAAAAAATTAGCTGGGTATGGTAGTATGTGCCTGTAGTTCCAGCTACTTGGAAGGCAGAGGTGGAAGGATCGCCTGAGCCCAGCAGGTTGACGCTGGGGTGGCCGTGAGCATGCCACT
>CAUYQG010029596.1:0-10358 GCA_963574415.1 Tarsius wallacei
CTCATAAAATCCTGATCCTAAATTAGAAGTAATTAAATAAAAGATATTTCTATGAGAATAATTCTAATGAGAAAAACTGTGCCTATCCTACCCCAGAGCAACTAAATAATTTCCCCCAAGAGCATACTAATTAAACAACGCTTTACAACTAAATAAATATGAATTGTACATTAAATATAATGCAATGAAGGTTGGTATAATACACCAAATCAGAAAGAGAAGACATGATAGGACAGTAGTTAGTGAAAGAGAGTCAAATGGAATCATTCTTTGAAAGATTTTTCTGCACCATTTCTTCAGTATTTTTTTCTATTTGAAAGAGTGAGGTGGCTCATAGCTACATAGTACTTAAATATCCCCTAAACATAGAGGTACCACATTAAACACCTTTAAGACAACATAAATATGAAAGACTAGAATGCTTGGAAATGTGGAAACCATGCATGTATACACGATACTAAGGTATGGGAGAAGGCACTAACTTCAACCTTTTCACTTGGTGTGTATGTGGTTTGGGTTGTTTGAACAGGGTGGTACATAAGTTTTTGTTCTGTGTGATATTTCTAACTAGAAACTGTTATTTCAGTTGGTGGTTACATCTTTACCTGAAATCATACTGTCAAAATAGACTATACTATATTAATTTCGTGTGTTTTGCAGATGAAAATGTTGTTAATCAGAAAAAAGAAAGAGCCATTCTGGCATAAAGTTGTAAATTGAACACTGAAACAAGTCTGTAATAAGTATACCAAGTTGAACACACCAATCACAAACTACTTATCTGATTTTAAATGTACTTGTCTTTTTCGCAGCTCTAAAATTTCTCAGAACCACCCCCGATCATTCTTATAATTTCTAGAAAAATCCTGATTCTCTAACTAAATTTACAGTAAGTTTCCTTCTGAAAATCCTCCCTCATCTCAGAATGTGGTTAGGTAGATTTCCTTCTGTGCCTGTAGAGCTCTGTGTATGCAATTATCCTAGACATTAACATATTGTACTATAATTGCCAAGTCCCTGCCTTCTTAATTCCATATACATGTACGTAGACAAACTCATGCACAAAGACTGTGAGCTCCTTCAGGGATGAGAAGAAATTATTCTAAAAAAATTTAAGTTTGTATGTGTATATATGTCTGTCTGTCTGTCTGTATGTCGTTAGAGTTTCAAGTCTCACTTTGTTGCCCAGGCTGGAATGCAGTGGTAAGATCATGGCTTACTGCAGGGCTTAGAGAATCCTTCCACCTCAATTTCAAAGTAGCTGGGACTACTGGTGCTTTCCACCATACCTGGCAACTTTTTTTTTTTGAAGAGACAAGGTCTTCCTGTGTTGCCCAGGCTGGTGTCAAACTCCTGGGCTCCAGGAATCCTCCAGTCTTGACCTCCCACAGTGCTGGGATTACAGACGTGTGCCACTGCACCTGACCTAGGATGATTTATATATTCCTGATCCATGAATGATTCTTAAATATTTGATGTGAAAAATCCATTGTGTTAATTATTAACTCATGAAGAGGGTCAAAATATATAGTCAACTCGGGTGATAGAGAAATCTCAGATTTTTATTATATTTATTTGTGCGGGGTGAGTTAGTTTGCTGTGTGGTCATATATTATTACCAATCCAAGATCTTGGTAAATATTCTAGTTTATGTACCTGCTGAGTGTCCATACAATTTCAGGGTAATTATGGCGAATAACGGAACCACATTTAAAAAAAAGTATTTATGTACTCTGTAGCACATGTAACATATTCTTCTTGTATCTCAGTTCATCTTCTCTTTCTTTCTAATCTTCCGAACTGCTCCCATAAAGCCAATAAACACAATGTGTTAATATCACCAAAAAGAAAGAAGGAGTAATATTTTCCACCATGTTTGTTAATATTATTCACAGTTTTCTGTTCCTCAATTATATTGATTTTAGAATACAATTACTCTTCCAAATATTTAATATTTTAGATCAAAATGAAAATATTTTATTAGATTGATTTCAAGACAATTTTCAGTTTGGCACTGTGGCATAACAGAATCAGGCTTCTTCTCCATTCCTGAAATGAGATTTTCAAGTATATCATTGTGAACCACCATGACCCCAAGGTAATGTTGTGAATTTTGTGTCAGTGATATATTGATTTCAGAAATGACACAAATCTAGTTTTGATTGTGGCATCTTTTAACCTGTAACTTCTATGTAACAATGAAAAATTTTAAGGTTATAACATACCTCCAGCTGTCAAGGCTGATCCATCCAAGCACAACCAGGTAAGGATTTCACTTACCCTGAGAAAAACCTGCACTTTTCAATTTAATTAATTGAAATAATAATTACCCATGAACACTCTCTCTCTTTCTCTCTCTCACATATGTATATGTATATAGATACACATAAACACACATAAACACACATATATACACATATATATACATATTATCTATATATATGTATGCAGGCATAAATGAAATATATATTGAATTCAAAATGTAATTACTTTTAATAACTAACTAAAAGTAATTACATTATGAATTCAATATATATTTCATTCAAAATCAAGCAGATTTTAAGCTTGAATTTTCCTTTTAAATTCTCAGCATTATTTAAAACCTGCATATTTAAATGTCATTAGTATTCTTTTTTGGTGCTAGTATTTTCACAGTTGCCATCACACAGCATTCTTAGTACCCAATGAGTTATTTTAAGATTGAGCTGTAGAACATGTCAAAACAAACTCAGACAGATATACTGGCTCTGGACTCTACACACTAATCAGGCATTCTGCTTACCCTGCCATTGCATTTTGCCCTCACATACTTTCCTCCCTCTCAGTTAAGTTCAGGTTATCACAGAAATATGTGCAAGATGTTTATTAAAAGACCAAGAACTTGCACTATGTAAACAGAAATCAACCTTATTTTTTCCATTAGGAGAAGGGAAACTCATTCTTAGGGTTGATCCTATTACTCATAAGTGAAATAGGAGAGTCCACAGCTTTTCCATTGCTTCCCTTATTTGGCCATTTTCTTTCTTTTTCTTTCTTTCTTTCTTTCTTTCTTTCTTAAGGATGTGGGTTACAATTCAGAGTTAGGTATACAAATGGTCATTGTACAGGTAAAGTTTGAGTCTCACTTTTCAAATGAACTCACCACCTTGGCCCCTGGCTATTGGCAAGCCACTATACTTTTGGGGTTACCTTGTGCCCCTGGATGGTCTTTAAGAATGGATGCAAATTAGTATTCCCAGCACTAGCTGCTTTCCAAGTCCTGTGGAACTAGACTACTGTACTTACTTGTTGAAATATATGATTAATAACTCTCTATACTACTTTCCTCTTTGAACTTATTCTCTTCCATCCTCATAAAAATCTTGCCAAGACACAATGTCCTTCTTGCTACCCTGCACGCACACATGACACACAAACGTGGTACTTGCAGTACTCTATGCCAAGAACAATCTCTCAAAACTTCCTATGAGTGGTTTTATTTCAGGTTTTCACTTCTAAAACATCACTTCTTTGAAATGACCTTCTTTGGTTTTCTTATCTATTGTAGTATCCCTATCACACCACACTTCGCAGTATTCCCTTATATCTAGTTTCTCTCCTACAACTCTATTCACCACTATATGAAATTGTGTTACATAGGAATGGTTTGTGTGCTTATTTTGAGCGTCCCCAGAATTGTGTTTCACATTTTAGTCAAGGTTCTCTAGAGAAACAGAACTAATAGGAAACACACACACACAGAGAGAGAGAGAGAGAGAGAGAGATTATGAATAATTAACTCATGTGATTACAAAGGGTGTCAAGTCCACATCTACAGGGTGGGACAGCAGGTAGGTTACTCAGGGAAGAGTTGATACTGTAAGTTGTGGTCATAGGTCATACAAAAACTGGCCAACCACTAAGAATGAAGATATATTGCGCAAGGGACTATTTTGTTTCATAAGTGAGAAATCAAATAAAAGTTAAAATATTTTAACATAAATCTAAATTAATTTTGATTATAATTTAGGTTAATTCAGTTACAAATCGCTAATATTTTGTTATATTTACTATAGTAACAACATTTTATGCTATAACAATTAGAAACTGAAAAAATAAAGAAAAAAATTTCTCATTTTAAAGGGTAATAAAAAACTGGACATGAATCAGATTATCCTCTCCTTTTATCAGTTTTCACATCTGTAAAGTAAGGGGTGAACTAGGTTATTTCAAGTTTATTTACTATCTGGTGTAATGGGGTTTTTTTTGTTAAACAGTGTCTTACAGTTTGGTATTCTTTTTCTATAAATTGTGGATACTAATCATTGCCAATGCACATCAGCTAAAGACCACCAGGAATACGTTTAGTAAAGCTGGGTTTATTATTTGCTGCAGCAAGGGAGACAATAAACCCAGGAAACATTGGGTTTATTAAAAAGGGGGGGGAGATTATTAGCTGGGCGTGGTGGCTCACATCTGTAATCCCAGCATGCCAGCACTTTGGGAGGTGAAGGTGAGAGGATTGCCTGAACTCAGGGGTTGGAGACCAGCCTGGGCAACTTGGCGAGACCTCATTTTTACAATAAATCAAGCAATTAGCTGAGAGTGGTGGTGCACACCTGTAGTTCCAGCTACTTTACTCAGAAAGATTGCCTGAGTCCAGTAGGTTGAGGTTGTGGTTGCTGTGAGCATGCCACTGCACTCCAGCCTGGGTGACAGTGAGACTTCAACTAAAAAAAAAAAGGGAGAGTATTACTGTAAGATTTTATGTGGCTTTGGTCATAAAATGAGTCATAGAATTATCCTTTTGAGGATTTGACAATTGCTTTGGGAGGTTAGGGTGGAGGATTGCTTGAGGCCAAGAGTTTGAGACCAGTGTGGACAACATATTATTTCACAGACAGCCTGTCTCTACAAAATAGTAATAGTTTTTAAAGGATTTGACAGAATAAATCATGGAGTTCTTGAAACAGTCTGTAGTTCTATTACTAAATCAAATGAAGTTATTTGGAATTACTTTTAGATTTTTGTCTATCATCTTAGAATATATGAGTTTAAATTAAATTGTGCTGTCATCTTGTGTATTGAGTTTAAACTTAGATCATTTTTGTGGCCATTATAATTATGTGGTACAGTTTATTTGTTTTGCAATTACAGTGCAGACCAATTTGAAAAGTTTCCTCATACAGAATAGCTACCAACAGAGACACATTTACTTTATTGCTATCATGTTCTGGGATAGTAGGAAATATTTAATGATAAAATATGAGTAAAATATTTGACTTTTTTATTGGCAGATGCACAATAAATATCAACAAGAAGTTTAGACATTACCAATTATCTAAAACAATGTAATATCAAACAAACAAAATAGAATCACAAAGTCAAACTGGATAATAATGCTGCAGAACAGAATGGAAAATACATTATAAAGATGATAACTATGCTACTATATTATTAATTGCACCATATATATTATATATACATATGTTTTAAAAGTTCTTTCTTCTCTTTAAATGATACCATATGACTAGAGGAAGCAAAAGGCAATTATCTTTAATATTGTTATTTAAAGCAATGATATATTATAATTATATATCAAAAGGATATATTGGTCTACTTTATTTGTATTTTTGTGGTTAAAATGGACAATAAAACCCTCAATTCCCACCAACTGAAGTAAAATAAATATATAGATTCTCAAATATGAACATTATATGGAAATTGATGACACAAAGGAAAGTTTGATAAAAATATGGAATCAGAGAACTAATGTGCTAAACCCTCTTTCTCTGTATGCCAATTCTTTTTTTGTTTATGTTTTTGTTTTACTTATTGTCCTATTGTAGACCTAATGAGAGTACATCTATGAGTAACAGATGTTCTTTCTCCCAATCCTATTTATCAATTCCATAAAAAGTCTCTTTTAGGATCAGATTTTTGACTATACACAGGCATAAGGAGAATGGGATACATTAACAGTCCATGCCTGGGTGAATGTGAATACCCCTGAAACAGTCACCTTGTGGATGACCTGGGAAAGACGGATGAAGAAACAAATCAATGCAACCAGTAAGTATAGCATATTTTATAAACATTTATAAAAGTATGAGTCCTATTATAAAAAGGTGTCCTGTCTGTGTGAGCATATGTGTGTCTGTCTGTATGTGCACTGTCTAAAGAAAACAGATTTTCAGCTTTGAGTTGGCTGAAATAGAAAAGCAAATGTGGGCCAGTATGTATACAAATTTCTGAGTGTTCTTTCTATACCAAAAATTATCAACATTCCAACTTAGATTTTCATAAAATATAAAAAAAAAATACCATGATTGTTTTGGCTATGCTCCCTGCTTGCATTATATCTATTCAAAATCTACTTATCTGATGATAATTGGTCTAATAAATTGCTCATAATATGGCATATTTTGCTATTCATTTTCCTTAACAAAACATTAAAAATAAACAACTTTCTACCTGGAAGAATTAGTGAGAACTGAATTAAAATTTTAAGATAAAGCTGTAATGTGTGTGTTCTTGGTGCTAATGTTAGAGCAGTCTAACCAAAGAGATGATATAGTTCCTTAAAAAAGGTATATCTCAAATATTTTAGTATATTTTCTAGGTAACTTTTAAAATCCTACTACAAAATAATGATATTAGAAGAATGTCTAAGTAGCTGTGTTAACTTTAATGATATTTTAAAGTTATACTGATAATTATAAGGAGGCTGTTTATCTAATCTATCTTCTTCAGTCAATACCTAGATAATTTTAAAATATGAAGTCCAGAGAATATGAGTAGTTTTTCATGACCAACCAGAAAGTTAGAGGCAGAGACCAGGATAGATTCTATGTGTCCTGACTACCAATTTGGGATCATCTCACCCATATTCTTAATATTTTAATTTCTTCATAAGGTGACCTTCGAGTAAAGAATTGGACATATCTTCTCTTAGGTTCACATTACTAAAACATTAATGTTTTAAGTTCTTCAGTTTCTCATAAGACAAAACCTTTCTTACTCTCTACATCTATGCTAAAAAGAAATAATTGTTGTATAGAAAAATCACACTCCACACCATAAACCATCTACATTAAAAATACCTTGGGGCAGTTTCCATATCTTTTCCAAATTGTGCCCCTATGTTTTGGCTCTGTTCTTGAAATATAACAAACACTCCCTAGCTAGGTGGTTTTGAATGGAGTTTTTCAATTCAAAATCAGTTTTAATTATTTTGAAATACATTATAATGCATACTTTGTTTTCATATGATGGAGCTATCGAACTAAATTTTTTTTTTTTTGAGTTGGAGTCTCCTCTGTCACCCAGACTGGAGTGCAGTGGCCTCTTCCAGCCACTGCATCCTCGACCTGCTGGGCTCCGGAGATCCTTCCACCTCAGCCTTCCAAGTAGCTGGAACTACAGGCGCATGCTACCACACCCAGCTAATTTTTGATTTATTGTAGAGATAAGGTCTCGCCAAGTTGCCCAGGGGGGTCTCGAACCCGCAGGCTCAGGCAATTCACACACCTCAGCCTCCCAAAGTGCGGGATTACAGGCTGAGACATCGAGCCTGGCTTAACTTTGTTTTATTATAAAGATGTGGGCTACAAGTCAAGATTAGGTACATAAGTAATGTATGTGCAGGTGAAGTTTGGACCTCCAACTGGTCTTCACTTCCCCTGGTTTAGGATCAGGTACCCTTTGTGTTGTTATGTGCCCTCCCTTCTTTCCCTCTGTGCCTCTACTGGGACAGTGGTGTGCCCTGATTGGAATGACACACTCTGCCTTTCCCAGGGTGGAACTTTCACCCTATGAGTGAGATGCAATTAGGTTCATCAAAGCCCAAGTCTTGTCATCCTGTTGCAGATAGGATGGAGTTCCCATCCTGCAAGTTGGAGTTTGATGGACCAGGAGGAAGAGATCCCAGAATTTTTAGACACTTTTGCTTTGTATAAATCCTCTGCTTGGGACGACAAGAAACGACTGTTGGGTTTCTCTTTGGGAGATTTGGTAGCCTTGGACGGAAAGGCATGGATAAAGGTAGCCCTGTTTTCCAGGCTAAAAAACCCTATGGAGCTTCCTTTCTGCTCAGCTGGTGAGCCAGGAAGGAAAGGAGCAGGGTCTGGCTCAAATTTCATGCCACAAACCCCTGCTATTCATACATATTTTTAATGGAATTTTTTTGACTACATTTTCACTTGATATTTGCTTTAGAGAAACTTCAAGAGATTTTAATTTTTTAAAAAATATTTTGTCAGCTGATTTCAGTGGATCAGCCTGTAATCCCACGCTTTGGGAAGCTGAGGTGAGTGGATTGCCTGAGCCCGCAGGTTCGAGACCCACCCAGGCAACTTGGCGAGACCTCATCTCTACAATAAATCAAAAATTAGCTGGGCATGGTAGCGCATGCCTGTAGCTCCAACTGCTTGGAAGGCTGAGAGCCTCGCATGTTTGTGGTGTCATGGGGACTTGGAGGAGGGTGCCCGTGGTCCGCACGGCTGGCTGCCATCTGTCCTCCACCCTCTCTGCCCTACCCACAATTCAGCAACACCTCCTGGAACAGCCCCCCTCAGGTGGGAGGCCTGAGTGCCCTGTCCTGCCCTGCTTCATCCTCTTGGTCTTCCATCTCCAGAAAGCCCTTCCTGATCACCAATGTGCCATTCCCAACTTCGAACCTTCTGTGACCTGTAGATCATTTACATTCCAACTAAAACAGGGCAAGGTCCTGTCTCATCACTTGTTCTTGGTGAAAATCGGCTGGTAGGTAACTACTCCCATTTTACAGATGAGGACACTGAGAGCTCAGGGGGGCTGATGGCCGCCTCAAGCCCAAGGTTCCAGAGGGTTCAAGTGGGACCCACACGTGTCTTTCCAGCTCCCTCTCACCTGGTGGATGCCAGAGGACCCCCTACTTTTCCCCCACCCAGTGGTCTCAGAGGCCCCCTACTCTTCCCCTCTTTGGGGTCTCAGAGGACCCCCTACCCTCCAGAGGCTCAGAAGATCCCCTATTTACCCTTCTCTGGGGCCCCAGAAGGTCACACTACTCTCCCCCTTTCTGGAGTCTCAGAGGATCCCTTACTCCCCCCCCCGGGGGATTAGAGGACCCCCTATTCTCCCCATCTCTGGGGTCCCAGAGGCTACCCTATTTTCCCCATAACTGGGGTCCCAGAGGTCCCCCACTCTCCACCTCTCTGGGGTCTCAGAGGAACCCCTACTCTTGACCTCTCTGGGGTCTAAGAATGCCACCTTACTCTTCTTGTCTCCAGAGTCTCATGAGATCCCCTAATCTCCCCCCAGCGGTCTCAGAGGACAACCTACTCTCCCCCTCTCCAGGGTCTTGGAGGGCCCTCCTACTTTCCCCCTAGTGGTCTCAGAGGCCCTCCTACTCTCCTCCTCTCTGGAGTCTCAGAAAGCCACCCTACTCTCCCCATCTCTGGAGTCTCAGAGGACCCTCTACTCTCCTCCCTTGTGGTCTCAGAGGACCCCCCACTCTCCCCCTCTCTGGTGGATCCCAGAGGGCCCCCTACTTTCCCCTTTGGGGGTATCAAAGGTGTCCCTCACACTCCCTTCTGTCCAGCAGGTACTGAACATGCAGAAGGCCAGCTTCCTTCTGTGTGGTGGCATCTGGATCTTGGTGGCCCTGAGGGACATGGATACAGATGAGAGGCTGGGGCTCCCCTTGGCTTGGCTAGGGCTGCAAGGCATGGGGCATAGGATGAGATACACCACTAGAGCAGGGGCCCTGCCTCAGCTGCCTTCCTGGTTGATGTCACCTCTGCTAAAGCACACCATGGCCTCACTCTCCCCACGGGTCAGCATGGAGCTCTTAATTGACCTCTGCCCCCACCTCTCCCTGGAACTGTCCTCTGGGTCCCTGGTGAGTCCTTTCCCCTTGGAGCAGGAATCTTTGCAGATGTACTGGCAGGTTGACCCTGCAGCACAAAGCTAGCACCTTCTATAAACATATGACACACACACACACACACACACACACACACACACACACACACACACAGCATATTCTGTCTGCTGTCCAGAACGCAGGGTCAGCCACCCCCATGTCACCCCAAGGCCAGGCAAGGGATGGGGTTCCTCTGAGGCCATAGAGCCCATGTCCCTTGGGCCTTTGCAATCTGCCACCCTCGCTTAGCCATGCCAAGAGACCAGTTGTGGGTGTGGCATATCCCAGTCTCCAGAGGCTGGGCTGGGGACAGGATCAGGGCCCACACCAAACCACTAATGGCTGCTGTGCCTGCAGAGTCACAGCAGCTGGGAAGCAGCAGCTACTGGGCCGTGATGGTGCTGTTTGTCATCAGGCTGTTTGTGGTGGGTGCGTTCATTCTCTACAAATTCAAAAAGCAAGGGCCCCCACCCCC
>CAUYQG010029600.1:0-14262 GCA_963574415.1 Tarsius wallacei
TTCTTTTCTTTCCTGTAAAGAGTATGGCAGAAACAATTTAATGCCAAATAAAATGCCACAATTCAGCAATTCAAAAACAAACAAATTAACCCTAAGTATGAGTTATTTGTTACAAAAATATCATCGTGTTGTAGTTAATTCGTCTCCTACACTGCACTTGCATCATTGGTTTTTGCCTCACCCTATATCTGCCTCTGGAAAATTTCTGTTTTTCACTTAATGGTTAGAACGTGCAGACCTGACCATATTTAACACATTCTCACTGTGATGGTTAATTCTGTATATCAATTTGGCTGGACCACTGTGTTCAGATATTTGGTCAAACATTATTCTGGATATTTCTGAGAATTAGATTAACACATAAATTGAATAAAGCAGATTATCCTCCATAATGTGGTGGACTTCCTGCAATCAGTTGAAGGCCTTAGTAGAGCAAAGACTGATCACCTCTGCTCTGAGCAAGAAGGAACTTTGCCAACAGACTGCCTTTGGACTTTTATAAGCATTACAGGCAAGTCGAAAATATCACTGCAATCTAATTTTTATAACCTCTAAAGAAGGAATAATGTTAATTGCCCAAATTATTTTTAAGTTGGGCAATTATACCTCATGAAAAGGGCTAAAAATATACCAAACAAGGCCTGGGAGATGCAGTCCATGCCTTTCCCTAACCTCTCATTCCATGTTGTGCTTCCTTTTTGGTTTCCTTCGCATCCACTGGCTATCTTATAGTTCCCAAAATGCATAGTGCAGGTCCTTCCTTAGTACATGACCTCAGTACATGTTTTGTCATGCTCTTACTCAATTTTCACTCCCACAACATCCTCACCACAACATTTTTCTTGTTAAACGTCTACGGAGCTAAACAATGACTTTTATCTGGAAGACTTTCTTGACCTCTAGGTAAGATGAAATTCTTGAAACTTCAACCAAAAAATTATGTAATAGCACCATAAAACTCCTTCATAGCATCTGTCACAGATGCAATTTGGTATCCAGCATCTACAATATTTTGTTTCGTCCCCAATCCTGCCCTTACCCACCCAGCCTCCTGAAATCCAGATTGTAAATTCCACGAGGGCAGAACCTTTCCATCTTTTTTTCTCATCACAAATGGTGATGAGAGAATAGATATGTGATGAGAAAAAGGACTGAAAGGTTTTAGATGAGATTTATTTTAGCATACTAATATACTGTTGGCAATGGCCCATTTATGCAAAGAACAAGTGAACATTTAGAGTAGGAATATGTTATGTGGTGAAGAAGTGTTTACAATTGAATGGGCTCCCCTTATCCAGAGTCAGGTAAAGTTAGTCGATTGGAGCTATAGGAAAGGCAGAGTATACAGGTAGGTCGTGTGTTATATTTAGTCTCACAATGCTACTTTCTTTTCTTTCCCCTAAGAGTGGTGAAATAAGATCATCCATTTGAAATTGTGAAAAATGAAGGGAGATGGTAGGTATGAATATTGAACGGAATTATAAAAAAATTATCTAGAAAATAATGGGAGAGTCCCCCCAAATGGATTTATTTTTGGAAGGCAAGCCCCTTGTAGTACACTCAGGATTTGTTCCTCTGCATCAATGGTCAACCAAGGTTTTCACCTGGAAGTTTTGAGAGGATTGTGTCATGATCTGTGGAAGAAACATCTTAAGTTGTTGCAAACAGGTGACTGGTTCTTCCGCCATGACATGCGCCTGCCCACACTGCAGTGAGTGTTCAGCAGTTTTTTGTTTTTTTAACATTTTTATTATAAAGATGTGGGGTACAATTCAGGGCTAGGTATACAAACATTGATCATGCAGGTACTCTTGTGGATGAGGTATGCCTCTCCGTCCCCTAGCAGTTTCCCTCAACTGCCAATTCCCCGCCTCCCCCTTCCCCTGACAGTTTTGAATGGCCATCATCAATAAAACAAACAACAACAGATGCTGGTGAGATTGTAAAGAAAAAGGAACATTGCTGGTGGGAATGCAAACTTGTACAACCTCTTTAGAAAACAGTGTGGCGATTTCTGAAAGAACTAGAAATTGACCTTCCATATAACCCAGCAATTCCCCTATTGGGAATATACCCAGAGGAACTCAAATTATCCTACAAAAAGGATACCTGCACATGTATGTTTGTTGCAGCTCTATTCACAATAGCAAAAGCATGGAACCAACCATGTTGCCCATCGAGACTGGACTATACAAAAAAAATGTGGTACATATACACAATGGAATATTATGCAGCCATAAAGAAGGACAAATATGTGGACTTTGTAGCAACCTGGATGGATTTGGAGTTGTTCAGCAGTTTTTGACAAAAACCGGCATGACCCCTGCACCCCCCACTGCCTATTCGCTCGATCTAGTCCAAAATGAGCTTTTTTGTTTTGTTTTGTTTCCCAGGATGAAAAGAGTCCTCAGTGGGAAACATTTTGCTGATGTAGAAGAAATGAAACAAACAAACACAAAAGGCAGAAACGCTAAAAGGCATTAAAACTGACAAGTGCAAAAACTGCTTTGAGCCATGAAAAAAGCATCTCAACAGATGTATTGCATCAAACGAAGAGTACTTTGAAGGTGACTGAAGTTTAAACATGTCAGAATAAATGCACTATTCTTTATAAATGAATTCCGGCTTCTTTTGGGTGTTCCATGTAAAGTTACAGTAACATTAATTTTCAAAGTTGCTTTTCACCAACTGTATTCACCTGCCCAATATAAAAACAAGTAGGCAGCGTTCCCTGAATGGGACTAGGGAACAGCCAATTAGTGACCCTTTCCTTGATATGTAAAGCAATTCACACAACACTTCCTCTTTCTATTAACACTTTCAACATATGTATCTTTGACTAAATTTCTACAAAACAAATATATTATGGGCTAAAATTTAACGCTTGCTAGCCCTAATGAATATGGAAGTATGATGTTATCTTTAAAATAAATATAGCTTATGGGTCTTTGTCCCTTCATATAACTCTAATATCAAGTGAAATTTGAAAAATGGCATAACAAAATTATAACATGCAAATAATCTTGGAAAATCATTCAAATTTTCTCTGATCAGTTTCCACATTTGTACAATTATGTTACACCTGCCTTTTCATATAGATGGTCTTGGATTTAAATTAAATATTTCATAGGAACTTAAAAGTCATAATGTTATAATTCACCATATTACTCTAGGGGGTTATCATTGTCACCCACAAGTTAATTACAATCAAGAAAAAAATGCAACTTCTTTGTGTGTGTTACTGAGCTTGGGGCATCTTGATACCTCTTTAATGACACATAATTCAAATTTTAGCTGTAGAATTTGAAAAAAATAAATCAATGTAATGAAAACATGTGTGGCTTCCATTCATAAATACCATCTAAGAGAAAACAACCTAGAACTTAAAGAGGAAATATTTTTCAGAAACTTTACCAAATCTATCATAGACTTGGGAGGTGACAGTAAATACAGACAGTCAAAATTACTCAAAATTGATTTTGATGTTATTAAAGTTTATTACATAATGATAATGTTAAAAACCAATAGAGAAAATAGCATAAAAGGTGATATTTATAAAAATCATTATAAATGATAAATATATGTTGACAAATGTCTTCTTATTATGCATACTTAATAATTATTTTCTTGCAATGATAAGGTTAATATTAAGATAGTCATTGCCTATTCATGTCTTATGCTCATGATATGAATGTTTATGATAGAATCAGGAGTTTAATCATAACTACCTGTGATTAGGTCCAACATCATCTAATATGAATCATATAGGACTGAATGGTCAAAGTCCGAGATTGAGATTGATATTTTAACTCATCTCACACTGCATATTTTTGGTCACAAGGAAAACAGTGTAAATGACTAAGTGAAGAGATACCATTTAGATTGTGTAGAATTGTTGTCCCTTGAATTTTTAAGACCTGTGCCAACTGTGTGCTATTTTCAATACCTCTATTCAATCTTGTGGTTATTTAGGTCCTAGTTGTTTGAAGCAAATGTCTACTTTTTAAAACTCTATTAACCCAAATTATAGTTCCGTTCTTTTTCTAGATACATCTGAAAAAAGTGGTGCTTTTCTAACTGTATATTACAAACTTTATTTCTCAGGTCAAAATTTTAACTGAGGTTAAAAAAAAGGCATATTCCATCATGAGCATGTACTATATGAAATTTCAGGAATAAAAATATATTGGGAAGATAAAAACTTATTTGGACTGTTTTAAACCTATTTTTACCTTTACTGACATAAATTAGTAATGGGGCAGACTATTTGAAGTCTGTATACATTCTCAGATGTGAATGCTTTTTTTATTGCCTGAAGGTTCAATCTACTTTAGAGTCAAGGCCTGCAAATGCAGCCTCTCCAAAGATTGTATGACAAAAATTATATGTTCTGTACTCGCCTCCTGACACTTATATATATTTAACTTACATAATTGATGTGCTTTTAGAAAACAATTTCTATCACTCCCTTCCCAGTTCTCTACAGAAAGATGGACATTAGATTCTGCACATATGAAAGCTTTTAAATGAACTAGCAACATCTTTAATATTGTTAGCCCTGCTATTAAATTTGAAGTCATTCCTTTTTTTTCAGAAATTTACCATTTGAAAACCAGAGATAATGCCTTTTGCAGAAATCACCCATCAATAACCTGGTATATAGCAAATGCTCTTTCATAAGAATCTATATAATCAGTTACCCAGCACTATATTTGCCAATTACATCATCTTGGAGCTTTCACTCATAATTTTATTCAAAAATACGCATTCTGTAAGTTTGCTCCTTGAAGGTTTTTAAATATATAATTTTAAAATTTGAGTGAACTTGTTTTAAAAACCTTTCAAGCTCAAAATTTTTTGCAGCTGTGTAGCATTGTGTAGGTCTCTTTCAGACACTGATAATTCAAATGTCCCTCAATCCACATCTGTACAGATTTTATGTATGTAAATATCCTCATGAACCTTTTTGAGTTTTGTAGAAGGTCATCAGTTCTCACACAGCTTAGCTATGAGTCAAAGTCTATAACTTGATTTAGCTTAAATCAGAGTATACATACCTAAGTACTTGTCACAGGATTTAGCCTTACTCACAAATGCTCAACAATTATCAAAGCATTTTTTAAAAGAAATTGAATATGTATATATATATATGATTATCTGAAGGCTCATATAATTCATCTATTACTTTGTGAAATAAAATTTTGGTACTTAAACTTTTTAACACAACCAATTTTCTATGAAATACATTTTATGTTGATGCAGTAACACACATACACAAAATGTAATAAAACAAAAGTTTCAGAAAAAACACCTTTATAATGTATGAAATTCTCTGATGTTTTCTAGTCTATGCATTTTATTGAAAGACAATGACCAATTAATGGGCTCTGACCTGCGATTTACAAGATACAGATGATATACTTTTTTTTTCTGGATTAAACCAAACCTTGAAAGAGTTGTTACCTGGACCACACTGTTTGACCATTGAAAAAGGATACATTTTTAATATCTATTTTTTTAATTTTAGCTTTACAGTAAACATGAGGCTTTTGAATCAGAGAAAGATCAATTAGTTCCTTACAGAATATCTTAGCATCTACTTCCCACACCCTGTTTAGCCCTTATGACAACATTACAAGGACACGTCACCCTATATGTACAAAGGAGGCTTATGCTATACTATCGAACCATGGCCTTAAAGTTAGAAACTGGAATCTTCTGACATAAGAGCAAAATTATGAAACTGGAATGTGATGTAGGAGTTGGCACATGAGGGTGGAGTATGTAGGGGGTGGGAGAAAGAGAAAGATATTATATCCTGGAATTACTTAGTTTCTTTTTTTAAAATTTCATTTTACTGTAGAGATATGGGGTACAAGTAATTACTAACTACACAAGTAGGCTGCATGCAGGTGAAGCTTAGGCCTCTAACTGGCCCTCATTTCCCTTGGTTTGGGACCAGGTACCTTTTGTCCTATTAGGACCCCCACCACAGCAGTGCCTGGTGACTGCTGATCCCTCCCTTGTGCTAATGTGATTAATGTTCAGGTCCCACGTATAAGTAAGAACATGCAATATTCAGTTATTTGTTTCTGTGATGGATCAGTGTGATGGTCTCCAGCTCCATCCAGTTTGCTGCAAAGTCCATGATTTTGTTTTTCTTTATGGCTGCATAACGTTCCATCATGTATATGTACCACATTATCTTTAGCCAGTCCAGTTTTGGTGGGTAGTAGAGTTGGTTTCGTGATTTTGCTATCGTGAATAATACTGCAATAAATATGCACGTGCAGGTATCTTTTTTGTAGAATGATTTGTGTTCCTCCAGTTATATTCCCAAAGGGGGGATTGCTGGATTATATGGAAATTCAATTTCTAGTTCCTTTAGAAATGGCCACACTGTTTTCCATCGAGGTTGCACTAGTTTGCACTCCCACCAACAGCGTGGAAGTGTTCCCTTTTCTCTGAATCCATGTCAGCATCTGTTGTTTTTTTGATTTATTAATGATGGCTAGCCCTACTGGAATTAGATGGTACCTCAATGTGGTTTTGACTTTCATCTCTCTGATGATTAGCGAGGGTGAACATTTTTTCATCTATCTGTTGGTTGCATATATTTCTTCTTTGGAAAAGTGTCTATTCATGTTCTTTGCCCACTTTTTAATGGAGTTTTATTTTTCATTCAGCTCATTTGAGTTCCTTGTAGTTCCTTGGTGTTAGGCCTTTGTCAGATGCATAATTAACACATATTTTTTCCCATTCTGTGGGTTTTCTCTCCACTCTCATGATGGTTTTGTTTGCTGTGCAAAAGATTTTCAGTTTGAAGAGATCCCATATGTCTATCTTAGCTTTTATGGCAAGCAGTTTTTGGGGGATTTGGTCAAGAATTCATTGCCAACTCCAATGTGAATACGAGTGTTTCCTATAATTCTAGAATTCATATAATTTGTGGTTTTACATTTTAGGTCTTTGATCTATTTAGAGTTGATTTTTATACATGGTGATGGGTAGGGGTTCAATTTCATTCTTCTGCATGTAATCAGACAGTTTTCCCAGAACCAGTTGCTAAATATGATCTCCTTTCTCCAGTGGTTGTTACTGGTGGCTTTGTCAAAGATGAGTTTATTGAGAGATCAAGTTTTTGCTTCCAAAGTCTCTATTCTATTCCACTGGTCTATGTGCTGTTTTGAATACTGTGTCCTTGTCATAAGGTCTAAAATTTGGAAGTATGATACTTCTCACTGTGTTCCTTTTGCTGAGGATTGTTTTGACTATTTGTACTCCTTTGTGTTTCCATATAAATTTCTGTATTGTCATTCCCAGGTCTGAGAAAAATGATGTTAGTAATTTAATGGGTATTGTACTGAATCTGTAGATTGCCTAGGGAAGAATGAACATCTTGACAATATTGATTTTTGTGATCCATGAGCATAAAATGTTTTCACTTGTTTGTGCCATCCTTAATTTCTTTGAGCAGAATTTTGTAGTTCTCGTAAAGATCTTTCACTTCTCTGGTTAGGTGGATGTCAAGGTATTTGATTTGTGTGTACATGTGTGGCTGTTGTGAATGGTATTATGCTTTTTATTTGGTTCTCTGCTTGTTGCTGATGCATAGAAATGCCATTGTCTTTTGTGCATTGATTGTGTACCCCAAAGTTTACCAAAGTTGATTATCAGTACAAGGAGGCTTTTGACAGACTCCTTAGGGTTTTCAAGGTATAAAATCACATCGTTCACAAAGAGGGGTGGCTTAACTTCTCTTTTCCTTATTTGGATACTCTTGATTTTCTTATTTTGCTTGATTGCTCTGGTTAGGACTTCCAGGACCTCCTGTTGGTCAGGAGGAATAAGAGTGGGCATTCTTGTCTTGTTCCTGTTCTTAGGGGCAATGCTTCTGCCCACAGAGCAAAATGTTGGTGGAGGGTTGATTATGATGACTTTTACTGTTTTGAGGAATGTCCTTTCTATGGCTAGGTGCCTGAGGGTTTTATCAAGAAGAGATGGATTTTGTCAAATGCTTTTTTTGTGTCTAATGATATTATCATGTGGTTTTTGGTTTTACAATCTGTTAATGTGCTGAATTACGTTTATGGTCTTGCAAATGTTGAACCAGCTCTGCATCTCAGGAAAGAAGCCCATTTGGTCATGACTGATGATCCTTGAGATGTGATATTGTATCCGATTTGCTAGAATCTTGTTTAGAATTTTTGTATCTACGTTCATCAAGGAGATTGCAATTCTCTTTCCTTGTTGGGTCTTTGCCAGGTTTGGATATTAGTATGATGTTGGCTTCATAAAATGAGTTTGGAAGTATTCCATATTTCTCGAATACCTGGAATACTTAAAATAAGATTTGTATCAGTTCTTCTTTGTATGTCTTGTAGAATTCATCTAGGAAGCCATCGGGTCTGGGGCTTTTTTTGGTGGGTAGATGGGTAGATTTTTTTGTGACTGAGTTGATCTCCTGAATTGTTATTGGTTTGTTTAGAGTTTCAATTTCTTCTTGCTTCAGCCTTGAAAATGTCAGAAAATGCTCCATTTCCTTGAGGATTTCTGGCTTATTTTTGTATAAGTTTTTATAGTAATTTCTGATGATCTTCTGAATTTCTTCAGGGTCAGTTGTGATTTCACCTTTTGCATTTTTAATTGTGTTTATCTGGGCGCTCTCTCTCTTTCTCTCTTTTTCTTTTTTCCTAGTAAATCTGACCAGGGACCATTCTTTGAAAGAACCAGCTTTTGGTCTTGTGGATCCTTTCTATGATATTTTTGTCTTCAATAGCTTGCAACTGTGATTTTATCTTGGTGATCATGATTCTTCTGCTGAATCATGATTTGGGTGATCTCTTGCCTTTTCAGCTTCTTTAGGTGTGATGTTAGGCTGACTACTTGTGACCTTTCTGTTTTTTTGACTTGTGCATGCAATGCTATAAATTTTCCTAAGACTGCTTTCATGGCAACTCAGAGATTCTGATAAGAAATGTCTTTGTTTTCATTTGTTTCTTTTTATTTCTGTCTTGATTTCCATGTTGCCCAAGGAATGTCCATTTCTTTGTGTGTTTGGGGGTTATCTTGTTGGTGGCGAGATTTGTTTTTACTCCACTGTGATCTGAGAAAATGCATGGTATTGTTTCGATCTTTTGAAATTTGCTCATGCTTGATTTATGTCTCAGAATGTTATTTATCTTGAATTATTTTCCATATGCTGATGGATAGAAAGTATAGTCTATAGTTGCTGGGTGAAGTGGTCTGTAGATGTCTATTAATCCATTTGATCAAGCATCAAGTTGAGGCTCCAGATCTCTTTGTTGAATTTTTGCTTTGATGATCTATCTAAAACTCTTAATAGGGCATTTAGGTTTCCAACTATGATTGTGTGAGAGTCAATGTCCTCTTTTAGTTTACTCAGTAGTTGTCTTATAAAACATGGTGCTTCTTTGTTGGATGCATATATATTTAGGATGGGTGTTTCTTGCTGGAGAATTGAGCCCTTTGTCATTATGCGTTGTCAAACACATCTTCTGTTGGGGGAGGAAGGAAAGGTCTCTACCCTACTCTACCCCAGAATGAAAATATTTGACTCCTGAGGAGATTTTTTAAAAAGACTTTATTTTCCTTTATTTTAGATTCCCAGTCTTTTATTAAACATAAAATTATGTATTTTATTTGTACAGCTTGGACAATAAGATAAAATATTTCCAAAGTGCCAAGAAATAAATGTATTTCAGAAAAATGTTTTATATGTCATATGTTAAAATTCTTATTTATATATTCCATCTCCAGAATGAATGCAGTAAGATTCTTTTTTAAATTGTTATTAAGGGGAGCAGAGAGCAGATGACTCCACCACAGGGGGGCCAGCAGCAACAAGTCTAATATCCTTAGAATGTGAAAAACATCTGGATGTGGAAAAAATGAGACATTCTCTGTCTTTAAGTTCCAACACTTGCTCACCATTCACTCATCTTTGATCCCAGGTTAACATTAATCTTTTCAGGCAGCCTTGATCAATCACAAAAATGAAAACATTTTTCTTACATTATCCAGATTACTTATAGGTTTGATTTTATTTATTGGCCCATATTGAGTGACATTACCAAATAAAAGGACTAAAAAATGTGCTAAAGTATGTATACGTATGTCCTGAGGACTTTTTCCAGTACATACACTCTTTTATCCGTGAATCACAAGGAATTTTTCTCATAAGTGAGTATCCGAGTAAATTGGAGAACAGTTGGATAAATTTTTGTTTGATGGATATGAAATTCCTAGTACAAAATGCAAACAGGATAATTTGATGTGCAAAATGAATCACAGAAGCAAATTTATGATCCTTTTTTAGTTAGTGTGTAATACCTTGGCACAAATTTTCTCTTATAATTTTATCCCATCTATCAACTATTTTTCCTAAACATGTAATCATCTTGCTCAGTTATATCCATATAAAAAATTATGTGGTGTATATAGACTGGTAACTCACTTTACTTTTGTTAATAACACATTGAAATAATAAACACATCAACTCACCAAAAATGGATTTACCATTTTTTGTCTTCCATTAGGCTAAGACCTAATTTATGTTTTCCAACAGTTCTGCTGGGTAGATATTATTATGTCTATTACATAGATAAAGAAACAGTAGGTTGCTGATGGATGGAGAAAACTAACTCTAAGCAACAGAGCTTAGACCTGGAAACTCATCTAAATCCAGAATTTATGTTTCTTTTCACAAACCCATGTTGCTTTTCTTGGTATAATTAGTAGTACTGTATGAATGAAAAAAAGCAGATAAGCTAATGGTGAAAAATCAGTCTCATTATGTTTTGCATAAGGAGCATATGTCATAAAAGTGGTACATGAATAGATTTTATATAACCAGGGCTATTTTAGAAGTAGGTGATAAAAACTCAATATAGTAGAAATGTTTTTTTCCTAGAGGAGCATTTCTATATGCTGGAAATCAGGTTTAGGTAAAAATTCTTGGTGAGTTTGAAAGGGAGAAGTCAACTTGAAAGTTTTTTAGCATTTTTATAACTATTACATGTTTAAACATTTGATATGTGAATCACTGTTAGCACTCTTGCTAAAATAACAACTATTAAGAGTAAATCTATAACTACAAACAAGAAAATTCTATTTTGTCCTCATTTGCCCTAATTATACAATGACTACTTTATTTTTATTAAATAAAACGTATATTTCTTATCAATATAATTAATCGCATAAAATAATGTGATAGGTCATAAAAATAAGTGAGAATAATTATATAGCAACATCATTTTATAAACATTAATTATGTATGCAAAAGCAAATATAAGTAAAAGCTTCCTTTGGGATAAATTTTCTACATGGATTGGACTGGTTTTGGAATTGGGAAATGAATCTGTATGGCTGTGAGAATGCTACAGGGAGCTTAATTGTCTGAGAACCCCATCTGTTCTTCTTAAATCCACCATTGCGTTTGCCCTCAGGCTATGCTTCCTAAAAATTAATTCCAGCCAATGACTGAGCTTGGCAAGCATTCTTGGCAGTCCCGTTCTTGGGAGATATGAGACTCTTCTGATGGCTGATTTGGTATGATGATATCCCAGTAGCATTTTTGAATCTTCCTTGAACTGAATGGTGGTCTAGGATGTTGCTACCCGATTTCCTCTTCACCTCTCCTTTACTTAGAATTGCTCACAATCTGATGGCTCTCCCAGTCTAACAAGCTCCCTCCTCACTGTTTCTCACATAGATATGAATACTTCCACTAATACAATTCTTGCATTATTTTTTCTCTTTTAATTTTTATTTTGAAATTGTGGGGTAAAATTCAGGGTTAGGTATACAAATGTTCATTGTGCAGGTACCCTCATTGATGAGGTGTGCCCGCCTTCCCCAAGTGGGTATCAATTACTGCCAATCCCAGCTACCCATCCCCCTTCCTCTCCCCACAGTTTCTCACTACTTTCAATCCCTTTCCTACAGTAATACAGTAGTTGTTCAAGGACCACTTATGAGTGAGAACATGCCATACTCAGCTCTTTGTTTCTGTGAGAGATCACTCAATAGTATAAGCTCTAATTCCATCCACGTTGCTATGAAGCTCATGATTTTGTTCTTTATTGCTGTGTAATATTCCATTGTATATATGTACCACATTTTTTATCCAGTCTTCTTTTAATGGGCAGCACAGTTGGTTCCATGTTCTTGCTATTGTGAATAATGCTGCAATAAACATACGTATGCAGGTATCTTTTTTATAGAGTAACCTGAGTTCTTCCGGGTATATTCTCAGTAGAGGGATTGCAGGGTCATATGGAATTTTTAGAACTTTTAGGAATTGCCACACTGATTTCCACAGATGTTGTACTAGTTTACACTCCCACCAGCAGTGTAGAAGTGGTGTCTTTTCACCACATCCTCTCCAGGATCTGTTATTTTTTGAGTTATTGATGATGGCCATTCTGACTGGAGTTAGGTGGTATCTCAGTGTAGTTTTAATTTGAATCTCCATGATGACTAGTGAGTCTGAACATTTTTTCATGTGTCTGTTGGCTGCTCGTATGTCTTCTTTTGAGAAGTATCTACTCAAATCTTTAGCCCACTTTGTAATAGGGTTGTTTGTTTTTTGCTTTTCAGCACGTTTGAGTTCCTTGTAGATCCTTGATATTAGGCCTTTGTCAGACATGGAGTTGGTAAATATTTTTTCCCATTCTGTGGGCTGTCTCCCTCCTCTCTTGAAGGTTTCTTTGGCTTTGCAGAAGCTTTTCAGTTTGATGAGGTCCCACTTGTCTATCTTATCTCTAATGATAGGAGCACTTGGGATTTTGCTCAGGAATTGGTTGCCAGTTCCAACTTCCATAAGATTGTCTCCTGTATTTTCTAAGGTTCTTACAGTTTGAGGTTTTATATTTAGGTCTGTGATCCATTTAGAGTTAATTTTTTGTATGGGGATAGGTATGGGTCCTGTTTCAATCTTCTGCATGTGGTCAGCCAGTTTTCCCAGCACCATTTACTGAATAAGTTCTCCTCTCCCCAGTAGTTGGTGGTGGAAGCTTTGTCAAAGATGAGTTGGTTGAGAAATTGAGGTTTTGTGCCTGGAATCTCAATTCTATTTCATTGGTCTATATGCCTGTTCTTGTGCCAATACCAGGCTGTTTTGATTATTGTAGCTTTATAATATAGTTTAAAGTCTTGGAATGTGATACCTCCTGCTTTGTTTTATTTATTTATTTATTTTTTTTTTTGCTGAGGATTGTTTTGATTGTTCTTGGTCTTTTATGTTTCCATATGAATTACTGTATTTTTGTTTCTAGGTCTAAGAAGAATGTTGCTGGTAATTTGAGGGGTATTGCATTAAATCTGCAGATTGCCTTAGGTAAAATGGACATATTTACAATGTCGATTCTTCCCATCCATGAGCATGGAATATTTTTCCACTTGTTTGTGTCATCTTTGATTTCTTTGAACAGTGTTCTGTAGTTTTCATTGTAAAGGTCTTTTACATCTCTGGTTAGGAAGATGCCAAGTTATTTCATTTTTTTGTGACTATTGTAAAGGGGATTGTGCTTTTTTGGGGGGTTTTCTGTTGGTTTATTATTGGTGTATAGAAATGCAGTTGTCTTTTGTACATTTATTTTATACCCTGAGATTTTGCCAAAGTCCTTTATCAGAGCCAGGAGGTTTTTGGAAGATTCTTTGGGTTTTCAAGGTATACAATCATGGCATCTACAAAGTGAGATAACTTGAGTTCCTCTTTTCCTATCTGGATACCCCTGGTTGCCCTCTCTTCTCTGATTGCTCTAGCCAGGACTTTCAAAACTATGTTGAACAGGAGGGGTGAGAGTGGGCATCCTCGTCTTGTTCCAGTTTTGAGTGGCAATTGTTCCAATTTTAGTCTGTCTAGGAGTATGCTCACTGTGGGTTTCTCATAGATGGCTTTTACTATTTTGAGGTATGTTCCTCATATGCGTTGATGTTTGAGGGTTTTTATACAAGAATGGTACTGGACTTTATCAAAAGCATTTTCTGCATCTAATGATATAATCATGTGATTTTTTTTTTTTACATTGGTGATGTATTTAATTATGTTTATGGTCTTTCGAATATTGAACCAGCCTTGCATCCTGGGGATGAAGCCTACTTAGTTGTGATGGATGATTTTTGAGATGTGTTGTTGAATCCGGTTTGCTAGGATCTTGTTGAGAATTTTAGCATCTATGTTCACCAAAGATATTGACCTGTAGTTTTCTTTCTTTGTTTGATCTTTACCTGGCTTGG
>CAUYQG010029606.1:0-13385 GCA_963574415.1 Tarsius wallacei
ATCCTTCTGCCTCAGCCTTCCAAGTAGCTGGAAGTACAGGCGCGCGCTACCATGCCCGGCTAATTTTTTGATTTATTGTAGAGATGAGGTCTCACTTGCCCAGGCGGGTCTCGAACCCGCGGGCTCAGGCAATCCACTCACTTCAGCCTCCCAAAGGCGCGGGATTACGGGCTGAGCCACCGAGCCCGGCTCAGTTACTTTCTTATAAAATGAAGTCCATCGCACCAGCCCCTTTCTCAAAAACCTCCCCGAAGCTCAAGTTCATTAATTTTACAAAAAAATGTTCCAACTTCTGCACTTGGCAAGTAAAGAGGTTAACCATCTGGGCCTAGTTTCTTTTTAGAATTACCCTCTGCCGCTCCTTGCCAAGCATTTACTATCATTAGCATAGAATGTCTATAACTTCCTTCTCAGAATTTCAGGATTCTAGTGTTTAACAACTTTTTAGTTCATGATGCATATAATTTCCTCAATATTTTCTTATTATCTGAAGAGAGGTCAGTTGCTCCTGTCTCAAGTTTTTGGAGCTTTGAGTCCTTATGTATGTAAGTGACAAGTGACCAAATTGTACTGTGACGTCTCCATTTATGTCAGGTCACATCACTATACTGTATGAATTTATCAATTTCTATAAACAAGGTGCCTGGAAAATCTTTTAAAAATGGAATCCAACATGTAGTACATTTTAGAAATTATGTGTTTGTGATATTTTATGGTGTTTAAAAGAACAAAGGCTTTAAACTGTGGGAATAGAATGTCTATTACACACTGATAGCATGGGAAGTATTTAATGGCCAATCAAGAAAACTGCAGTTGGCATCTTTAAAATATTCCTGAAAAAAATAATTCACTGTATTGTTTTCCCCCAAATATTCACTTTGTGAAACCAATTGGTTGCTATGAAATATTACTTGAAGTGTGACAGAATAATAAAAAAAAATTAACCATAGAACTTCCTATTTACTCATTTTAACGGAAGATTCCCTTGGTGGTGATAAATTATTTTGAATGCAAACTAGGAAGTTGTTTATAAGTACTTAATAAAATTTATAGTTTTGGCCCGGCTCGGTGGCTCAGCTTGTAATCCCACGTTTGGGAGGCCGAGGTGAGTGGATTGCCTGAGCCCGTGGGTTCGAGACCTGCCTGGGCAATTTGGTGAGACCTCATCTCCACAATAAATCAAAAAATTAGCCGGGTATGGTAGCGCACACCTATAGTTCCAGCTACTGGAAGACTGAGGTGGAAGGATCGCCAGAGCCTAAAAAAATTATTTGAGAAGATGAATAACTAACCAGGAGCAGCCACTGCACTCCAGTCTGGGTGACAGAGTGAGATTCCAACTCAAAAATTAAAATTAAAATTAAAAAAAAGAAATTTATATTTCTGAAGTATAATGTAATGCTGCCGTAATCTAAAATGTGGCGGCAAACGCATCATTTAAGGATTACTCTGCTTCCCAAGTCCAAAAACAAATGCCCTATTTCATTACCTTGGCTTTGTTTTTTGTTTTGTTTTGTTTTTAAAGGAGCTCATTTTTGTTTTGTTTTATTTTTAAAGGAATCCATTTTCTACTTATTTTAGAAAAATTTCCATTGCCTTTCCTGCTGTAAAACTTTGTTGATGGTAAAATTGCTGTCTTAAACTTAAGCTACTCTAATTTAGAACACTTGAAAAGGAAGAAAAAATTATCTCTTCACTCCATCAATATCTTGGATCTGAGCATGTATTTTGCTATTGCCATGTGCACAACTGAAATTCTCCCTTTACTCCATGAATATGCCTAGAAGGGAACATGAACTTGGACAGGGCCACATCCCTACTTCTCAACCCATCCTTTAGCAGAATACAATCACTGAGCATCCGCATATATGCCTCACACTGTCCTATTTGCTTCCAAGAGTGAGATGAGGAAATGACATGAGCCTCACTCTCCAGGGACTTGCAAGCTCCTACTGAAGTTCAAAATCATCTTTCACACAGTTCTCTCTTGTGTTCTTTCATTCAGTCAACAGAGTACACAATATTTTGATATTTCTGCCTTCAAAATGCCCCTTGTGTGTCCTCCATTTTTCGTGTCTATTTTTTTTCATAATGTACTACTCAGCTGTCTGTTTCAGTCCATTTCCATCTCATCCACCTTGAAGATGTATTAATCTTCATAAGGAAGAAGTTTAGTAGATTTAGTAGTTAGAATCCCTATGTTCAAAACCCTCCATTGTAGCCCACTGACTAGACCCATACTATTTTATAACTAAAAAAATTATTTGGGAAGATGAATAACTAACCTTCTAAATTTGCATATAAGAAACTTGAGGATAAGAGAATTTACTCCTTTTTAAAAAATTTTTTTTAGTTCCCCCAATAAAGTTCTAAACTGCTTAATATACCATATATCCCCCTAAAATATTTGAATGCCTTTTGACAATTTCCAGATACAAAAGTTCCCATAAGGTATTTCACAATGTCTTCTCTTTATAACCCAAACTTGCCCATTCCTCTAAAATTTCTCACATAAAATGGATTGACGTGAACACTCCTAGATTTTTTCTTCCAGTGCTTTTTTATTTACTTCCATAGCCTTCTTAAAATATGATGCCAGAAATTAAACAATATATTTCAGAAGTAGTCTGACTAGCATAGATTACAGGATACCTTTTAGCTTCTTTGTTCTAAACACTATATTTAAAAACACATAAATTTTGTTCAATTAAATTTTATAGTATTCATTTAAATTTATGTTTTTGAAATCTGGGAAGCTTTGTTAGCTCAAGATTTAATATCATTTATTCCCTCAGCAAAATTTTTTTAAGAGTCTGAGTTATACACTACAGTAAACAATAAAGATACAACAGTAAACAGAGTAGATACTTTCCCTGCCATCAAAAAGTTTATAGTCTTGTAGGGAAAAATTCGTTTCAACAGTGAATTGCATAGATCTATAATCTGTATAGCTAACTCATTTAACAATTATATATTGAAAAGTAAAACCAACATGCTTCTTATGTGTCTCAGAGTATTAAGAAAGAGTAAAAATATAACATGTATTAAGCATCTTTTAATGCCCAGATAAAACCTAAGAAGGAAGTGTTATCCTTGCTTTAGCAATGGAGAAGATGGCACTTCAAGAATTTAAGTAAGTTTGGCCATATTTATAGACATTTGAACATAGTTTTCTTTGATGCATTTGTCCGTATGGATATTGTGAGATATTGTGTCCCTGTCTTTGTTCTTGTGGCCAACCAGGCAAAACAAAGGTAAATAGGAGTGAGAGAGTTTACTCTGGTGGTGCTTCATCCTAGATAACTCACGTATACCCCAAACCCTCATTGCTTGCCCTTCAGAATGTTCTCAAGCTCTCCATTAAGCAGTATATTGTTTCTTTATCATGCTATTCAAGGCTAACCTGAAATCATTTATTTCAGGAACAGAACAAAGTGAGTCTGTTTTTTTGTAAACAATGAATTTTAATGTAGCACTATACATGTTGATATGAGCTATTAAAGAAGAAAAAGGTGTAAAAGATACAAGAATTGAAATGAGGAGATAGGACATTCATTTTGCAAATGAGGCAATAGTGTAGTAAAAATTTAAGAAATCAATTAAAAATTTCTCAAAATCTTAATTTCCACAATAATAAAGGGCATAGAAATATCTAGAATCTTATATAATAGCCACACACAGCCATAGCTAGAAAATACAATGAGAAAAATGTTATAATTTTGAAATATCAAAAAGGTATGTTAAATCCTTGGTATAAATTTAGAGCACATGAGATCTAGTTATTGAAACAAATAAGATCTTAGTACAAAGAATAATGGAAGAAATCAATAATTTCAGAAAATATGACTCAGTATTTACTGTGCACATACTTTCTGCCAGGAACTATACAAGAAGTTAAGAAAATCCAGAGAAATAAACTATGTTCCAAATCCTCTGGGAAATAACCATTTACCAAAAGAGAGAGACATGCAAAGTATTAACTTTTACAATGAAAATAAGAAAAATGCCATAACAGAATTATAGGTAAGGTCTTTGAAAACAGAGAAAAGGAATAATTTATTCTGAGTAAAATGGGAGATGAGCACATCCTAATTAGAAAGATTTAATAAAATTAAGCTACAGTCCTTTAGATTAAATGATAAGTACATTGAAGTTTCCATGGAAAGTTCTAAGAAATTTTAAATTTAAACACATTTGCCTATACCTCCAAAATATTAATATTTGAATGCAAAGGAGGTGAGAAGAATGAAGATAAATAGATGATAGATATAGATAAATACACAGACAGATGATAGAGATAGATAGATAGATACAGACATACAGAAAGACAGGCAGACAGGAACACCCACATACAAATAACTGATGAAGGACTTGCTTATTAATTTTACAGCATGTTTTACTATTATAATAAAACTCTACATCAGCAGTCCTCACCTTTTTGGCAACAAGGACTGTTTTTGTGGAGGAGGGCAGATCTTCCATGAACTGGGGAGGAGGGAGCTATGGTTTTGGAATGATTCAAGCGCATTGCATTTATTGTGCCTTTTATTTCACTGTAATATATAATGAAATATATAGCATCACCTCCTCAGCTCTACCTCAGCTCATCATGCACTAGATTCTCATAAGGAGGGCATATCCTAGATCCCTTGCATGCACAGTTCACAATAGGGTTTGCACTCCCATGAGAATCTAGTGCCACAGCTGATCTGACTGAAGACAGAGTTCAGGCAGTAATGCAGGTGATGGAGATCAGCTGTAATACAGATGAAGCTTTGCTCACTTGCCTGCCACTTGCCTTCTGCTGTGTGGCCTGGCTTCTAACAGGCCACCAACCAGTACCAGTACTGGTTTATGACCCAGGGGTTGGGGACCCCTGCTCAATATGGTTTTGAACTTTAAAAAATCAGGAGAAAATGGTCAATGCAATAAAAATTGAGATTTTAAAATATATTGATTCCTTTATGAACATTTTAGAAAAATAATATAGCAGTGGGTAATATTTCATAATTTGGGTATAATTGGATATTTATAAAAATGGTAATTAATTTGAATGTATATTTCATATTTTACATTGTGATGAATAACAATTCAATCAAGTAATATGCAATTAAAAAATATAGAATAATATACTATAGCATATTTTGATGATGCAGGAGAAAGAAACTCAGGACCATTTGAGAAATGAGGACTATTAGAGACAAAATGGATATTTCTGGACATGTAAAGATAACTTTTTGTAAGACAAACACAGTAAAATAAGAAATAACAGAATTAGGAAAATACAACATATAAACATAATTGATAAACTTTCAGTATTCAAAATATAGAGAACATTCTGATGACACTATATGGTCATTATACAGAGTCACTTAATATTCTTAAATGATGAAAAATAATGCAGTAATGAAGAAATACAAAGTTAGCTAGTGTTTGGAAAATCACCTTCATTATAGTAAAAAGTAAAGCTCTTTACGTAACTTTAAAGATTCATTGCACTTCGATTTTTTTAAAATTTATTTTTAGTCAGTGTCTCACTCTTGTTGCCCAGGCTGGAGTGCAGTGGCACACTCATGGGCACCGCAGTCTCTACCTGTTGGGCTTAGGCAATCCTCCCGCCTCAGCATTCCAAGTAGCTGGAACTACAGATGCATTCTACCACGCCTGGCTAGTTTTTGTGATTTACTGTAGAGACGAGGTCTTGCCAAGTTGCCCAGGCTGGTCACAAACCCCTGGGCTCAGGCAGTCCTCTCGCCTCGGCCTCCCAAAGTCCTGGACTTACAGGCTGAGCCACTGTGCTTGGCCGCAGTTTGGTTTTTTAAAAATATATTTTAAGAAACTTGTGTTGGAGAATACATAATAAATAGGTAATCTTTTTTTTCCCCTGAGTTTGAGGGGATCTCACTCTGTAGCTCAGGCTGGAGTGCAGTGGCACAATAACAACTCGCAACAACCTCAAACCCCTGATTGCAGGCAATCCTCCTGCCTCAGCCTCCCAAGTAACTGGGACGACAGGAGCATGGAACCATGCCTGGCTAATTTCTTTTTTATTTTTATTTTTTGCAGAGATGAGGTCTGGCTATGTTGCCCAGGCTGGTCTTGAACTCCTGGGCTCAAGCCATCCTCTCACCTCAGCTTCCCAAAGTGCTGGGATTACACATGTGAGCCACCATGCTCAGTCACAAATAAGTAATCTTATAAATTGGGCATGACACCATAATTAATGCCAGCCCTCTAGAAGTAATATGGCATTAGCACATGTGTAGTCAGTCTGCATCACTTCATTGCAGGGTGAGTACCTCAGGAAATAACTGAGCATGGAAACCCAGGAGGATCTGTTTGTTCTGGATGAAAAATTGGAAACATCCTAAGTGCTGAAAAATTGAGGAATCATTAAGTAGAAAATACATTCATAAAAGTTCAAAGTGCAAACTGATAATAACTATGTGAATTATGTCCATGCTGGAAAATATGCTTACGGAGCATGATATTAAGCATCAAAGACTGAATATACATATTAAATAGAAACCAACTCTTGGTGTCTTTTTTTTTTCTCTCAAATGGGGGAAATGAGCTAAAGGATGAGACACTGAAACTTCAGCTGTAGTGGGAAGAGCTATAGAAACATTAGTTGGGGACATAAGTTCATGGTCAGTGACCAAATTTGTGGCTCACAAAAATTTCATTTGAATGGTACAGCTTTTATTGTATTTTGTACTGTTTATTTTGTCCTTTTATGCTTTTTTAACTATTTAATCGAGGCATGACATGCTTACAGTTAAATGCACATATACAGTAACAATGATATGAAATATCCAGCTTGACACAATTTTACAAATGCGTGCATCTTCATAAGTGTCTCCAAGATCAAGATGATGGGGACTTTTAATACCCCAGAGGAATCCTGTAGCCCTTCCCAGACAATGCTCCACCCCAAGTAACCACTATTTTGGCTTCAATCACCACCTATTGGTTTTGGTAGTTCTTGAACTTCATGAGAACGGGAAGAATCACATAATCTTTAATCTTCTGCATCTGTTTTCTTTTGAATGTGTATAATGAGTGAGAGTCATTCATATTGTTGGACTGCATCTGTTGTTCACTTTTTTCTGTATAATAGTCCATCATGCGAATATATCACGTTTTATATATCCATTTTCCTATTAGTGGATTTATTTAGGTGACTTCTAGGTTTTGGCAATTATTAACAAATCTGCTTGTGGTTGTCTTTTTTGTAAATATACACACTCATACATCTTGCATATAAATTTAAGATGTGTAGTAGAATGCTTCAAATGAAGTCCAGGTGTGTGGTAGATACTGGCCACTGTTTTCAGGAAGAAAAGCATATTAACAATTGGCCTATCCAACTAGCAATGAGCCCCATCCTTTTTTAAAAATTTTACCTTATTATAGAGATGTGGGTTACAAGTAAGGACTAACTACATAAGTAGGCCTCCAACTGGTCCTCACTTCCTCTGGTTTGGGACCAGGTATCCTTTGCGTTGTTGTGTGCCTCCCCTCATCCCGCAGTACCCAGTGACTGCTGATCCCTCCCTTGTGCTAATGTGATCAAAGTTCAGGTCCTACTTATGAGTGAGAACATGCAGTATGCAGTTGTTTCTGTGATAGTTCATGTAGTATGATGGTCTCTAACCCCATCCAATTTGCTGTGAAGTCCATGATTTTGTTCTTTTTTATGGTTGTGTAGTACTCCATCATGTTTATGTACCCCATTTTCTTTATCCATCATTTCTTGATAGCCTTCTTTAACTTGTTCGGTCTCGAAAGGCAGAGTTTGTCACTCCTAACAGAAAAAGAATGTGGTAAGCTGATTCCCCTGAAATTGTAACTTCAAACTTTCAACAGTAATGGCTTCTAGGTATTTAGGTTAAAGAAAGGTCAATTTTTCCAAGTATAGTCAGGCCCTCTACGCAGAAACAAAATTACATCAAAGTCTAGCGTGACACTAGAGTTGTTTTCCACTTTCCCCGTGGCACACAGAGAGAGGGGATGCGGTCTTGTGCTCACTCAGGAGTCTTTAGGGTGGGTACGGGGGCAGCCTGGCACCAGTCTTGGGGTCCTGGTCTTGGCCTGCCTGCCTTGAAGCCAGCCTAATGGGTCTCGCTCGCTCTCTGCTGCCACAGGGCTTAGTGGTAGGCCAAGGCAACCATCTTCGCCTCCGTTTCTACCACAGGGATCTTTCTTTTCCTTGTATTTCACTTAATAAAATTAGTCACCACACATGGAGGATTAGCAGCAGCAGCTCAGCTTCCTCGGATTTACATGAATTTGTTCTCAGCGGATGGATCAAGAAGTAATTTATTCGGTCCTTGTCCTTGCGAACTGTTCCTGTCATCTGACCTGCTGCTCGGTCTGAATGGCATGTTTGTGATTATTTATAATTTAGGATTATTTTTTCCCACTTCTGCAGGCAGCTACTCAGAGACCATTTTCAGAGTCTGAATCTCTCTGAGCTAGTTATATAAGAGGAAGAAGGAGCAAGAAAATGAAAGGTAAAATTTTGTAAAAGTGGTATAATGTGTTGAAATCTTGGCTGACTGAGAAACACCCAAGTCCCTATTTTTGCCAAGGTGATTATCAGGATACTTCTCTGAGAAACAAGAGCTGTGTTTCTGAGTAGGCTGTCTTCTTACCCCTGTGTGTGCCTGCTCTGGAAATGGGAAATTCCATTTTTCAATATGGCAGATGTCAACATTGTATTGATCTCACACTAGAAAAGGGGCAGTTTCTCTGGATGTCTACCCCAAATGAGAGCTAGAAAGGAAGAAAAGGTGGTGGTGCACAACTATCCTCTCACCTTTAATACCTGAGGATATTTCAGGAGTTCCACAGTGAGTGGAGCTGAATTCAGAACAACCAAGCACTGGTTGTCTTCCCTTTCATGGCATCAGCATAAATGGCACGTCTAGGCCAGGAGTCCCCAATCCCTGAGCCGTGCACCAGTACTAGTCTGTGGCCTGTTAGTAACCAGGCATCAAAGGAGGATGTGGTAGGCTGGAGAGTGGAGCTCCGTCTCCTGTCAGGTCAACGGTGGCATTAGATTCTTATAGGGACAGGAACCCTATTGTGAACTTCGCACCTGGGGAATCAAGGTTGGCGGTCCTTATGAAAATCTAATGCCTGATGATCCACCCACCTGCCCCAGTAAGTGGAAAAAATGTCTTCCAGGAAACCAGTCCCTGATGCCAAAAAGGTTGGAGAGGCTGGTCTAGGCAACTCATTTAATTGTTCAGAGCCTCACTCTCCTCCTGTGTAAAGAGTTCAACAAGGCTACTGTCTTAATGGAACTTGGTGAAGATTAGGCAGGACCAGGCCTTCCAAGGACATAATGTGACATCTGGTACTTACTGGCATTTAGCAGTGTTCACCGACTTTATCCTGACTGCTATTGCCCTTATCTTTCTTCTCTTTCTCTCTCATCCATGTTCCTCAGCTTCCAGCCTCTAGACCCTATGTAATGGAACCACAAGTTGTACATACTCATTAAAATGGCTAGAAGGAGCTGCAGAGCACCCAATGTAAAGAAGCTGGTCATTTAAAAAAATAATTAATCAGCATTTCTCATTTTCCTTGCAGATCAGTTTCAGAAGTTTGAAGTTCAGAAATCTGTTACTTTTCTTTCCGTGTTTTTTAGCTCTACAATATCATTTATAAATTTGCAGTATATTTTTCCAGTAAAAGAAACTGATAATCTATGTACGACGATTTCTTGTGGTGGGTGAATACAATAGAATTTTCATGCTGAAAATGATAATTTCTTTTACTTTTTTTTTTTTGTATTCAATATTTTTTTGTTGTGATATTGTGGGGTACAGTTAAGGGTTAGGTACACAAATATGTCTCATTCAGGCACCTTTGTTGATAAGAAGTGTCCCCCCATCCCCAGACAGTTATTTACCACCATTAATCCCTTCCCCTATCCTCCCCCATCATTTCCCACCACTGTCGTTTCCCACCACTGTCAGGCATTTTCTTATGGTAAAACGTTTGATGATCAAGGTCTACTATATGTGTGATAACAATTGATACTCAGGTCTTTGTTTATGTGAGAGATCACTCAGTATTATAAATTCTAATTCCATACAGGTTGCTGCATAGTTCATGATTTTGTTTTTCTTTATGGCTGCATGATATTCCATTGTGTATAGGTACCACATTTAAAAAAATCCAGTCCTCCTTTGATGGGCAGCACAGTTGGTTCCATGTTCTTGCTATTGTGAACAATGCTGCGATAAACATACGTGTGCAGATATCTTTTTTATAGAGTGATTTGAGTTCTTCCGGGTATATTCCTAGTAGGGGGATTGCGGGGTCATATGGAAGGTCAATTTTTAGAACTTTTAGGAATCACCACATTGATTTCCACAGAAGCTGTACTAGTTTACACTTCCACTAACAGTGTAGAAACGTTCTCTTTTTGCCACATCCTCTCCAGTGTATGTTATTTTTTGAGTTATTGATGATGGTCATTCTGACTGGAGTTAGGTGGTATCTCAGTGTAGTTTTAATTTGCATCTCCTTGATGACAGTGAGGCTGAACATTTTTTCATGTATCTGTTGGCTGCTCATATGTCTTCTTTTGAGAAGTGTCTGTTCATATGTTTTGCCCACTGTGTAATGGGGCTGTTTGTTTTTTCTTTTCAGCACGTTTGAGTTCCTTGTAGATCCTAGATGTTAGGCCTTTGTCGGACATGGAGTTGGCAAATATTTTTTCCCAGTCTGTGGGCTGTCTCCCGCTGTCTTGATGGTTTCTTTGGCTTTGTAGAAGCTTGTCAGTTTAATGAGGTCCCACTTATCTATCTTATCTCTTATGGCTTGTGCACTTCGGGTTTTGATCAGGGATTGGTTGCCAGTTCCAACTTCCATAAGAGTGTCTCCTGCATTTTCTAAAATTCTTACAGTTTGAGGTTTTACATTTAGGTCTGTGATCTATTTAGAGTTAATTTTTGTGTATGGGGATAGGTAGGGGTCCTGTTTCAATCTTCTGCATGTTCTATCAGCCAGTTTTCCCAGCACCATTTACTGAATGAGTCTCCTCTCCCCAGTAGTGGGTGTTGGAGGCTTTGTTGAAGATGAGTTGGTTGAAAAATTGAGGTTTTGCTTCTGGAACCTCAATTCTATTCCATTGGTCTATGTGCCTATTCTTGTGCCAATACCAGGCTGTTTTGCTTATTGTAGCTTTATAATAAAGCTTAAAGTCTGGGAGTGTGATACCTCCTGCTTTGGGTTGTTTTGGCTATTCTTGGTCATTTATGTTTCCATATGAATTCCTGTATTGTTTTTTCTAGGTTTGAGAAGAATGTTGCTCGTAATTTGATGGGTATTGCATTAAATCTGTAGATTGCCTTAGTTAAAATGGACAACTTAACAATGTTGATTCTTCCAATCCATGAGTATGGAATATTTTTCCACTTGTTTGTGTCATCTTTGATTTCTTTGAGCAGTGTTTTATAGTTTTAATTGTAAAGGTCTTTCACATCTCAGGTTAGGAAGATGCCAAGGTATTTCATTTTTTTGGTGGCTATTGTGAATGGAATTGTGCTTTTTATTTGGGTTTCTGTTTGTTTATTATTTGTATATAGAAATGTGATTATCTTTTGCACATTTATTTTATACCCTGAGACTTTGCCAAAGTCCTTTAAGAGTGCAAGGAGGTTTTTGGCAGATTCTCTTGGGTTTTCAAGGTATACAATCATGTTGTCTGCAAAGAGAGATGACTTGACTTCTTCTTTTCCTATTTGGATACCCCTGATGTCTTTCTCTTCTCTGATTGTTCTAGTTAGGACCTCCAAAACTATGTTGAACAAGAGGGTTGAGAGTAGGCATCTTTGTCTTGTTCCAGTTTTCAGGGGAAATGGTTCCATTTTTTTGTCTGTTTAGGAATATGTTGGCTGTGGGTTTCTTGTAGATGGCTCTTACTGTTTTGAGGTATGTTCCACCTATACCTAGATGTTTGAGGATTTTTATCAAGAAGGCGTGCTGGATTTTATCAAAAGCTTTTTCTACATCTAATGATATCATGTGGTTTTTGTTTTTACGTCTGTTGATGTATTTAATTATGTTTATGGTCTTACAAATGTTGAACCAGACTTGCATCCTGGGGATGAAGTCTAATTGGTCGTGATGGATGATTTTTGAGAAGTGTTGTTGAATCTGGTTTGCTAGGATCTTGTTGAGAATTTTAGCATCTATGTTCATTAAAGATATTGGCCTGCAGTTCTCTTTCTTTGTTGGGTCTTTACCTGGCATGGGTATCAATGTGATGTTAGCTTCATAAAATTATTTGGGGAGAGTTCCATCTTTTGTGATTGCCTAGAATACTTTCAATAGGATTGGTATCAGTTCCTCCTTGTATGTTTTGTAGAATTCTGCTGGAAAGTCATCTGGCTCAGGGCTTTTTTTTCTAGGTAGTATTCTTCTGACATAGTTAATTTCCTTGATTGTTATTGGTTTATTTAGGGTCTCAATTTCTTCTTGTTTCAACCTCGGGAGGTTGTGTGATGTCAAATTCCTCCATTTCCTTTAGGATTTCAAGTTTGTTTCCATACAATTGTACATAGTAGTCTCTGATAATCTTTTGTATTTCCTCAGGGTCAGTTGTGACTCCATATTTTGTGTTTCTGATTGAGTTTATTTGGACTTTTTCTTGGTCAGTCTGGCTAGGGGACCATTGATCTTGTTTATGCTTTCAAAGAACCAGCTTTTTGTTTAATTGATTTTTTTTGTATTATCGTTTTGTCTTCTATGTCCTGTATTTGGGCTTGTATTTTGGTGATCTGAATTCTTCTGTTGAAATTAGGGTTTTGGTGGTGTTGCTTTTCCAGCTTCCTTAGGTGACCTGCTAGGCTGTTAACTTGTGAGCTTTCCATTTTCTTCATGTGTGTTTGTAAAGATATGAGTTCCCCTCTTACTACTGCTTTCATGGCATCCCAGAGGTTTTGGTAAGATGTTTCTTCATTTTAATTTGTTTCCAGGTACCTTTTAATCTCTGTTTTGATTTCATTGTTGACCTAGGTGTTGCTTAGCATCATACTGTTTAGTGTCCATGTCTTTGTGGGTTTTGGGGGAACTTTGTTGGTGTTGATGTTTATTTTTATTCCACTGTGGTCTGAGAAGGTGCATGGCAGAATTTCAATCTTATGAAATTTGTTTATGTCTGATTTATGGCCAGTGATGTGGTTGATCTTGGAGTACGTTCCATGTGGTGATGAGTAGAATGTATATTCTGTGGTCATTGGGTGGAGTGTTCTCTAGGTATCAAGTAAGTCCACTTGTTCAAGAGTCTTATTGAGGTTCCGAATCTCCGTGCTGATTTTTTGTCTTGATGATTTATCTAGTGTTGGGAGCCAGCCTTGGAGGCC
>CAUYQG010029611.1:0-11844 GCA_963574415.1 Tarsius wallacei
TGCAGGTATCTTTTTTCTAGAGTGATTTGAGTTCTTCAGGGCATATTCCCAATAGGGGGATTGAGGGATCGAATGGAAGGTCAATTTTTAGAGCTTTTAGGAATCACCACACTGCTTTACACAGAGGTTGTACTAGTTTACACTCCCACCAACAGTGTAGAAGTGTTCCCTTTTCACCACATCCTCTCCAGCATCTGTTATTTTTTGAGTTATTGATAATGGCCATTCTGACTGGAGTTAGGTGGTATCTCAGTGCAGTTTTAATTTGCATCTCCTTGATGATTAGTGAGGTTGAATATTTCTTCATGTGTCTGTTGGCCACTTGTATGTCTTCTTTGGAGAAGTGTCTGTTCATATCTTTTGTCCACTTTGTAATGGGATGGTTTGTTTTTTTCTTTTCAGCACATTTGAGTTCCTTGTAGATCCAAGATGTTAGACCTTTGTCAGATATGGAGTTGGCAAATACTTTTTCCCAATCTGTAGGCTGTCTCCCTGCTCTCTTGATGATTTCTTTTCATCTTTTTATAAAACAGATATACATTTTAAAAAGTCAGTATGTATTTTCTGTCTGTTTTTAGCTGAGAAATCAACAATATACTGGAATAGTCATGTCACAGGGGTGTACAGAAGCACTTTATGCTTCTCTCAGTGTCTGTATAAAGTCTTGAACTGCTTTTCATTTAAGAGAGGCATTATTCTTCTTCAAAATGTGTGTGATTAAATGCTTTGTTCATCCTTTAAGGAAGTTTTAATAGAAGAATGTCTTCATCTTCTTAAGAAACTTGCTTAAGAGTCACTATTTCTCCAAAAATAAATTGCAAATTTACTAATATTCAGTCCATAATTTGCTGCATGACATCCACAAAGCAAGGAGCTGTCAACTGATTGTTTATGGGTCACTAAAAACTTTCTTCAATCAACTACCATAAAATAACTTATGTGTTTTGGAAATGATAGAATGCAGTTATCAGTTGAAAGCCATTTCTCTGAAATAGCCATGTCAAAGTTAATGTACTGAAATTCCAAAACTTCACTCACAATGTTCCTTTCTTTGTCATTCTTTAAGTTTTCCCTTGTTTTTCACCACCTAGGACTTCCCAGTTATCAAAAATTATTTAGTATATAAAATATTTCAACATGTGCTGCTACTGCCCACTCAAAACCAAAACAACCTCATAGACTATACCATACTATGGTGTAATTTTTGATGCAGTAGCTATGGTTTATCTACTCTCAATTAAATATAGCCATTTCCATATAATTACTAGAAACTTCTGCCAACAGTATTCTAAAAATAATTTAAATTTGTTACTGCCTTATACTCTTCAAAACTTATTTCTAAGTGAAAATGCACAACATTTTTCTGCTCATTTGTTAACCTCATATGCTATAAAAGACTCTGCCCTTCTCAAACAACTCAACCTTGATGCAGTAGCCTGAATCCTGCCACACTGATGCAAATTCCTGATGAAATAATACCTGATGACTGTCAGTTGGTTATTCATTAAGTAAACTATCTCAGACTGATATTTTTAAAATGGCATTTGTCTATACCATTTTAATTTTCTTTGCAGATGATTCCTACCTCAAACAGAGAATAACAGATTGGATATATTATTACTGAATTCCAATAGATTTAAAAATGCAATGGTTTCACATACATTAAATTAACATAAATGGTGCTGGTAACAGCATTTACTGGAACATGTCAATTCTTCAGAGGGTGGATATGTGTTTAGTGTGGTTCATAACTTACTGAGTTTTAGATGCAGAGAAAGGATAACTATTAGTGAAAGTCACACCTTCACCCAAAAATGGAATTCAGATGTAGAAATGTCTTCATGCCATTATTCTTACTAATGAGATCATTTTTATTAAAATAAATTTATATAACCAAGCAAAAAACCTTTAAAGCCAGAGGAAAATATTTTGGCTGCCTAGCTGACTATAAGTTTAAATAGGGTACAGTGACTAAAATACTTCAGTGCCCCACAAAAAAATTTCAAATCCATCTGCTCCATTGATTTTGTCCATGTTTTAATTAGTATTCAATAACAACCTTCAGAGATGGAATAAATTCACTTGAAAAATTTAGAATGTTCTGAAAAAAAATATTATCTCTTATGTTGCCAGGCCCATCAGAATCTGATTATCTCCTAAGATACCAAGTACCTGAAATAAAATTTGACAAAACTATTGTATACCATCATAGTGAAGATCACTTGTACCACTGATGGGGAGACATCAAGTGATTATCTTAGGTTGTTACTAACGCATTCTCTAGAGGACAAAAAACTTAATGGTGAAAGAAACTTGTAAGGAAGGAGCCTGAAAACCCTTTTGAGATTTTGCTTGTGTGTTTTATTCGGTTGCCTCCAGCCCAGATTTTGAATATATTCCAGTGATGGTAGACTTCTTTTATTTATTTATTTATTTATCTATTTATCTGCTGGGCTCCGGCGATCCTTCCGCCTCAGCCTTCCAGGTAGCTGGAACTACAGGCTCGCGCTACCACACCCGGCTAATTTTTGATTTACTGTAGAGAGAAGGGCTCGCCAAGTTGCCCAGGCGGGTCTCAAACCCGCGGACTCAGGCAATCCACTCACCTCAGCCTCCCAAAGCGTGGGATTACAGGCTGAGCCACTGAGCCTGGCGATGGTAGACTTCTTATCTCAATGATAAGAAACTTATACTTGAAGTCAGTGGCAAAGAAGTTTCTCTTAACTATGCTGGCTGACAATTCCTTAGACTTTCTATTTATAAACTGTCACAGAGATACTCATGAAATTAGAATCCAGTGCTCCAATACTTGAATGTATCTTGTTCCAAAAAGATAGGGTCATATATTGTAGAGAATAGAGGACTTATGCAATATACCCAAATTTGTAATCAATAAAGTTGAGATTTAAAAAAAAACTTTCTTAAATATCTTCAACACCTAGTCATAGACTTTTAGTCTAGAAACTTCATTTAATGGAAACGTAACCGGGAACAATAAAAAAAAGAACCTACAGTGGACAGAAAGGACTAAAACGATTGTGTATAATAATATAATAGTAAATACACATAATTATACATTTATGAAAGCCCAAATCATCTATAACACCAGCCAGGCTCGGTGGCTCAGCCTGTAATCCCTCGCTTTGGGAGGCTGAGGTGAGTGGATTGCCTGAGCCCATGGGTTCGAGACCCGCCTGGGCAACTTGGCGAGACCTCATCTCTATAAAAAAAAAAAAAAAAAAAAAATTAGCCGGGTGTGGTAGTGCACACCTGTAGTTTCAGCTGCTTGGAAGGCTGCAAACAAATAAGTATATATAAACCTAGTTAAACTGAAGTTTCATAGACAAACCACATCATGCTTATATGTAATCACAGAATTATATCCAATTTTCAGTTCCTATATGGATTTAGATAAACTGCATAGAGAGGGAATAAAACCAGGAATACTGTCACTGTGAAACACTGCCTAATCTTTTATATTACCATATCTACTACAGATAGGTAACAGGAAACAAAACATTCATGCAGGCAAGATATTCAGTGTTTCATCAGGTAGAAAGTGTCTCAGTATTTTTTAAACTTTATGGTTATTAATGTGAATTAGAATTCAGAGATATAAATAATTTGGAGAAAATCTCTAATATTTTAGAAAAGTGCATGATGGTAGATATGCAATGATCATCTATTTTAATTATTACATAGAAAAAAGTGAATTATAATTATTTTCACAAAATTGTTAGTGAATACCCCAAACTATATTTTTTTTCAGTAGACTATTGTTATGGGTTAAATTCTAAGTCCTACAATAAACCTATGTTGGAGTCTTAATACCTAGTACCTCACATGGATTGTGACCTTATTTGGAGATAGGAGTTTTTACAGCGGTACCTGGATTAATGGCTGATTGTCCTTAAAAGGGGGGAAATTTGGATACTGGTACAGACATAAATGTAGAAAAAATAATGTTTACAGACAACAGAGAGAAGAATACAAGCCAAAAGGAGAAGCATTAAACAGATCCTACCTTCTCAGTCCCCAGAAGGAACAAATCCTGGGTATAACTGGATTTTTCACTTCTAGTTTTCAAACTTTTAAGTTGATAAACATTTATGTTGATAAAGCCACCAGCACTTTGTTATGGCAGCTTTAGCAAACTAACAGAGTTAGAAACTGTTTTACTTTTGTGCAGATGTTGTCTGTATTCATTATAGCATAATAATCACATAATTTTATTATTAAGTATTTAAGAATTCAAAGGCTATACTTCTGTGAGAGAGAGAGAGAGAGAGAGAGAGAGAGAGAGAGAGAGAGAGAGAGAGAGGGCTATGAAGAAAAAATGTTTGAAGTGTTTTAAGTAGGAAAAAGCAATTGATTATATATAACAAAACACTTTCTCCCTTTGTTTCAGGGTTAACATTAACTTATGGTTCTTTTGCTGTCATTGGCTATTTCTCTTGGGACTTATTTCCTTACTTCTCTCTCTAATCACTGAGTACCTTGGCATTCAGTTGCTATATTTCCTTTCTCTATTCAGTAGGTACAAGGTTTTATTATTTTATATGTATATATACAACACATACTTTCATTTTCCATTATTAAACCTAATATGATATTCTCCTTTGTATTTCAGTAAGTGACACCTCTTCGTTCCAATTACTTATTACAAAATCTTGCAGTTTTCCTTAACATTCTCCCTCTCTCTTTCTCTCACCTCACATGATTCTGTCAAAAAGAATTTCAGTTTATGCCTTCAGATATGTACTTATTCTGACTTCCACTTACCACCTTTTCTTTTTTTTATTGCCAGTCTACATCACTATCATGTTATGCCAACATTATTGCAATGACTTGCCAACTGGTTACCCTACTTCCACCTCTATGCTTTTCCCTCTGGTCTCTTTTCTGTCAAATAGTCACAAAAATTCATATAAAATTTTAAAAATGTCACATTTCTGTTTATAGCTATACAATGACTTTTATTATCAGTACATTTAAAAAATAGCTCTTATCAGGACCTATAATGTTCTACATCATCTGAAGCCCCTAAAATTTGCTAATATCATACTTTGTAACATGTTATTTCCTCTCTCTGAAACATAGTTCCACAGATTACTATCAGAGATACTTCTTCATTTTCTTCAGATTTCGAATTAAAGTCACCTAATGAGTGAGACCAAACCAACTTTCCTGATCAAATTCTGTAAAATAACTAATACCCCAACAGAAACAAATTCTAGTTTACCATATTTTAGTTTTATTGAAGGTATAATTTCAATTTACTTCAAGCATGTTTATTTTCACCAGTGAAAACTAGGCATCATAAGATGTATTTTGTTTTGTTTTGTTTTTACTAAAGTAACCTCAGTAACTTGAGAGTTGCACTCCCTCTAATTCCACAGTAAGTATATGAAGAATCAGTAGATGAAAGATATCATCTTATGAAGCTATGATTGAGAGACTAGGACTTGGGAGGGCTTACAGCAAAATAATCTTTTTACTGTAGCGATTTAAAAATAACATGAAGCAACAAAATTCATATTATTGTTATGACTCCAGTATCTATGATTGTCAAGACTTTTTAGTATGACATGTAGAAATGAGGCTATTTTCTCATGAATGATTTCATGTAATACGTTCTTTTTATAAATCATTTAAAATGACTTAGTTCATATGCATTTGGGATTAAAATGTTTTTAGCATTTTACCAATGTTCTATCTCAGTCAGAAAAAGAATTTTGACTTGAAAAAGAATGTAGGTTCTATCCAAGTTTTTAGGAAGGAAGCTTATATACGATAAGATATAGGACTTGTGAAAATCAACTTTTGGGCAAATTTCAAGGCAATACATAATTCTTTAGATACAATATTCAAAATAAAGTTAAAGCCTTAAAAATAATTGCTTTGTGTAATATATTAAAAGTTGTAATGACAGAGATGTACAGAATAAGATAGGGAAGTAAGAAAAAATAGGGGTGTCTGTTCTGAAAACTTGGATCAGATACCTTCAATAATTTTGCCTTGTTCTTGTACATTATATATGAATAAGTTTGCTAGAACCTGAATGTCAAATTATATTAGAATGATGGAATTTAATAATATGGGGATGATTTATCTATTATATATTCTGAAGTAGTATTTTTAGCTAAATTCTAATAATAATTATTATTATAGTTAAAATTATGAAAATATAATAAGCAATTACTTTGATTAGTATAATCATATCTGTTCAGTGCTTTACTTATGCAAAATAACCTAATTAGAAGCAAGCTATTATTTCTAATTTTTTTTAAATGGGGAAATTGATAATCAGAGAAGTCACACAAAAATAAAGTGAAGATCATGGGTGTCATCAGTAAATATATGTGACTTCTGGATTCCATCTTATTGTCAGTAGTCTATTGTTGTAAACTATCATAATGATCACTCCCCATGAATTGTGCAAGTTTCTGTGTACATATTTTTAAATGTGATGAATGCAGCTGCTTCTCAGTGGCAATAAGTATCCTCTTCTATACTTCAAAATTTAGTCTGGCTTTTTTGCTTGACTTGCCTAATAGAAGATGGTGAAAATGATATTTGGAATGCCTTTAGCATTAGCTTTTGCAATTCTAGAAAGTTGGGTTTATCCTGATGTGATTAGAGAGAGACAGAATCTAAACTGCTATAGGAGAACAAAAATGTCCCACTTGAAAATCAGCACCAACTTCCAGGCATGACTATGGGATTGTTTTGGAAACTACATTCACTGTTCAGCTGGTAAATGACTGTAGAAGTATCACCAAGCAACAATAACAACAACAAAATAATAAAAAGCACAGTCATAAAATAAATGTGTTCTTTTGCATTTAAGTTGGGAGATGGTTTGTTCATACCAATAGTTAACTAAAGTATCAGCGCTAATAAATACTATACAACCATGATGGAAGAAATCATAATTATTAACAAATCACTAGATATATATTGTTATACCTATCTTAGTTATTTAAACCTTCATAATTTCAATATGTATAATGTTTTTTCAAAAATGTTTCTCTCTCTCTTTTTTTTATAATTTTAACAATCAAATTTCTTTCATAATGCTTGTAGTATAAAATAAACTTTTAATCCCTCATGTGACTTGAAAACATTTCTTCTATATTAAATATCTGTTTAGTCATAATTTTTCATTTCTCTATGACTTATTTTCATCTCTTCCAAAATTTCAAGTTAAAGTGTATGTCAAACTCAATTTTCTAATGCATTCTATTTTTAACTCTGCCCCAGAAGGTTTAAACTTTATTGTAATTAGAAGTTATAACTTCCAAGTGCCTTAATAAAAGTCTATAAAATAGCTTAAATACTTATTTTAGTAAGGGTGGCTAGGTAGACTAACAGGATACAAATAGAACTAAAAATGTATCCTGGCTAAATCTAACCACCCTTGGCATATAAAATAATAGCAAGGTGGCTCTCTGCCATTTAAACAAAACAAAACAAAGCAACAACAACAACAACAAAGCAAGGCTGAAAAGTGCAGCCCTCTTTAATGCTTGGATTCAACAGCCATCTTGGAATTCTCAATCAGAGCCACGTGCAAGAGAAAACTCTTCTTAAAAGCTTTGAACTAGAAATAATACGTATTTTATCTGCTTTTTTTTTGGTAAGAATTAATTTCAAGGATACCACTTACTCTGAGATGTTACATCATTTGATTTGGTTGTGTCCAGAAAGATGTAGAGATTTTTGGTGAACAGTTAAAAAATTCTGCTTTAACAGGAGTGGTGGTTCACCCCTTTAATCACAGCACCTTTGGATGCAGAGCTGGGAGAGTTGTTTGAGACAAGAGTCTGAGACCAGCCTGGGCAAGACAGTGAGATTCCATCCCTACAATAACTTTTAAAATTTGCCGACCATGGTGACATATACCAGTTGTCCCAATAACTCCTGAAGCGAAGGCAGAAGAATCACTTGAGTTGAGAAGTTTGAGGTTACAGTGACTGCACTTCAGCCTGGGCAACACAGAAGACACACCTTTCAAAGAATTCTGCTACTATTATGTTTATTATTGTCACATTTATATTAATCACATGTAAAATTGCTTCATATTTAAGATACAGGTAACAATAAGATAAAAGTTGAGGGAGTTTTTTGTTGTTGTCAGCCAACTAGTCATTTCACAACATGTACCTTCTAACCCCTTAAAGTTTTTTCCTAGTTTACATGTATACAAATTAATTACCCCTTAAATTTCTGCATTAGAAATTTCTTCAAGTCAATTACTACAATAATTAGGATTTTTTTTTTTTTTTGGTCAAAGTTGAACCAAAAGACATAATGACTAAATTTAATGTCATGTCCTAGATCCCAGATGGGATTCTGTTACAGACACAAAGGCATTAGGTAAAAAATAGAAATATCTTAAAGTAAGAATGTTTGTTAATGATAATGTAACAACATCTGTTCATTATTACAAGTTACTATGAAAATATAATATGTTGACAATAGGGAAAAATGAGTGCTCATTACATGGGACATAGTATGTTTACAATTTTCCTGTAAATCTAAAATTATCTAAAGATAAAAAATGACCAAAGAAAAGAATACCTGTATGATCTTTTAAAGAGAAATACTATATAAAATGTGCCAATACCCTTGATTATCTTGCAATGTATTTTTAAAATAAGTTTATTAATTTTGGAAATATAGGAGAAAACTAAAACATTCTGTTATTTTATAAATATCACCAATATAAGAAAGAACTCCTGACTTATTTATTATAATTCCTAAAATATTATCAAAGACATTTATTTAATTTATATTTAGTATATTTAAATGTATAAACTTAATGTTTTATGTTTCTTCAGAGTATCTAACAGGAACTATTTCTACTTTGTTTATTTTTATAGGTTGTCTGTTTTTCCCTTTGGTAATTTTATTGCACAAATTGCAATGATTAACTTAAAGTATTAATACAGGACCTTTTTTTGACCAATGGCATATAGAAATGTTTTCTTATATTTGTAGTTTTCTGCAACTAACACTGTATTTTTACCTTTGAAAATATGCAATTTATATAATTTAAATGAATCAATGATCATAATTAAACTTGCTTCTGCATTTGAATACTAATATACTAAAATACAAATTGGACTACAAAAGAAAATTTTAGAAATATACCGGGTTGTATAAATTATTTAAAAGATAACTAAAATAACAGAAAAAATCTAGAAGGATTAATTATCTTGCTCAGGATCCATTTATTCAGTAGCTAACAAATTATTTTAATTGAGTTTCTTAAGAAAATGAAGTCTGTCACAAGATTGAAATGATATCTAAATGTCAAGCTCTCTCACACAGGTTGTTTTTAATTTCTTACTGTGACAACTTTCTACATTGTTGAATTGTCTTCAGAAAGGAGAAGAAAAATTTCATCAAAATGCTCACTAATAAGCAAATCTGTTTATATTTAAATAGAGTGAGGGGGTGGGATTGGCAGTTGAGTGAAACTGCTAGGGGAGGGAGGGGTATACCTCATCAACAAGGGTGCCTGCATGATCAACATTTATATATCTAACCCTGAATTGTATCCCACATCTTTATAATAATAAAAAGATATTTTTTAAGTAAATAAATAGAGCAAAAACTTTACTGTGCCATTCCCAGTTATTACTTTTTATTATATCTTTTTTTTATTTTGTCGAGAAAAACTTTGTGCATTATAGTACAATTACCAATATGAAAAAAGGAATATTTCCACACCTCATTAAATGCATGTTTTGCACTTAATTCATTAAAATTTCTTTTTGGCAAAATAACCTTTTTATACAGAGTATGATGTTAAATTTATGTCATTGTACAAACATGTGAAATATATAATGTACTTCATTTATCTTTTGCTTATGAGAAAGTAATATTTTGTTAATTACTGAATCAGTATAATTTTATGGCACAAATATATTTCCACTTTGGTTAGTTGTCTTTTATTCTTTTAGATTTTAATGTTGTATTTATTTTACTACTGTATAATGATACTTAGAACCATGCATGTCATATAATAGGTGCTCAATAAACATTTGAATATATATAACATAGAAAAATATAAAGTTTTATTTACTTTGCATTTAAATTACTTCCAGATTTTAATTTCTTCGATCATTAAGGGTGGAGGATGCAGGGAGCAGAGAAAAAAATCCAAGGTATGAGAAATATTGAATATGATTAGAAATAGTTTTCAAATGGTATGCTTAGTCAACTGTAGGATTTTTTTCTTTGAAGAAAGGGTAAGTTGAACGTAAATCCTCTTGTTAATAAAAAAAATTCCATATTCTTTCAAAAAAAAAGAGAAGAAAAAGGGAAAAACACATTGCTGAAAATATCTGAGTCATTGAATAAGAGACTATTAAGTTTCTGTGTTGTCTTTTATGTGACTCCTCTTCCCCATCTCTCCTATAATATTTATTAGAAGTTCTGAGAATGTTTTAAAAACTGAATCTTGCTTAAAGGTGAATAAAGAATGAGAACATTGGATGCTCAAGGAGAAAAAAATATGATGTCTTAGTTATATTTATTTTAATAATTTATGAAGTAATAAGTTGAATTGCTAATAGGATTTAACATCATTTAAAAACAGAATGAGATTAAATAATAGATAGTTGCAATAAACCAATAATGATATAGTCTTCAAATTACAAAAAGTTTATAACAGTAACCAAAGGGCTATTTGTCAAAGTACTACTTATTATAAGATGATGCAACATTTACAGGTATTATATTTTAAATTTATGAGTAGATTTTTATTCATCTTATTTATTTTGTTAGAGCAGTTTTTAGGTTTAAAAAATAGTGAAAAGTACAGCATTCCCATATTCCCCAGATTTATAATAGTTAGAAATTATCTCTATAAACTTGAAATACAATAAAATTTTATACATCTTTAAGTCCCACTGATTGATTCTCTTCAAATCATATTTTATGTAGAAAGAAGCTTTTAAAATTATTTTTGTCTATGTATTGTTCCCCAGTACAGTCTTGTCCAATTGGACTTTCTTCACTATCTGTATGTATTAGCACAGTACGCTTCAGATTTGAAAGTGAAATACTTGCCTATTTTTACAGAATAAAATTAGAGGTTCCTGTTCAGACATTTTCATCTATTTGAAATTTAGATACCATGTTTCAACCACTGATTTCTTGTATACATACCTAGTATTTTCTAGCAGCTAAGTGAATGCTGTAGATAAATTGATTGAATTTGAATCCATGCTCATTTGCTAGGTTAATTAGGCAAGTTTCCTACTCCCTACTGTTGTCAATTTCTTCCTACATAGAAATAAGCTCGTGTGTGTGTGTGTGTGTGTGTGTGTGTGTGTGCATATAAATCAAATAAGTCAACCTGAATAGTCCAAGATTTGAATCTAGTAATTTTATATATTATCCATGTGTAGTTTCATGCTAAGAATATCATTGCCCTTACTTAAAGAGGTAAAGTTAATAGTTTCCTTTGGCCATTGAAACGATTGTTACTGAAATGTTGACTGAGTTTGCATAAGACATTAGAATTTCAATAGCACTGTGTAATTTTAGACAAACATGTGTTTTCATCCTCTACTAAATTTGTCAACAGTCGTATAATAAGATAAAATAAAATAAAATAAAATAAAAACTGTTAAGTGCTGAGCAGAGGTAAGTTTTTCAGACACGGAGTCTTTGTATAGAAAGTTGTATATATATTTTTAAAAAGATTACTCGTTAAGAAAATAAGTACAACTCATTTGCTTAGTAATAGAATGAATAATTCATTCTCATTCAATTCAATAATGCCACTGTCTTTTGCACATTGATTTTATAACCTGAGACTTTGCCAAA
>CAUYQG010029615.1:0-16116 GCA_963574415.1 Tarsius wallacei
TGCTGGCGAGGATGTGGAGAAAAAGGAACGCTTCTACACTGCTGGTGGGAATGCAGACTAGTACAACCTCTTTGGAAGACAGTGTGGTGATTTCTGAAAGAACTAGAAATTGACCTTCCATATGACCCAGCAATTCCCCTATTGGGAATATACTCAAAGGAACACAATTTATTCTACCAAAAAGATACCTGCACACGTATGTTTGTTGCAGCTCTATTCACAATAGTAAAAACGTGGAACCAACGGTGTTGCCCGTCAAAGCTGAACTGGATAAAAAAAATGTGGTACATATACACAATGGAATATTATGCAGCCATAAAGAAGGACAAATATATGGATTTTGCAGCAACTTGGATGGATTTGGAGTCGATGATACTCAGTGATTTATCACAGAGACATAGAACAGAGTTCCATATGTTCTCACTCGTAAGCTGACCTTGAACAATTACAATGCTATAAGAAAGAGATTGGCAGTAGTGGGAAACTGTCAGGAGGGGTGGTGGGTTGGATTGGCAGTTGAGGGAAACTGCTAGGGGAGGGAGGGGAATACCTCATCAACAAGGGTATCTACATGATCAATGTTTATATACCTAACCCTGAAATGTACTCCACTTCTCTACAATAAAAATTTTAAAAAAAAAGAATGACAATTGCCATTATTTTACTATATATGTGTGTATACTGTATAGTATTTGGTTTGAGGATGAGATGGAAAGGAAAACTATGAACTGGTCACAATCTTGCATATTTATTTTAATGTTTTGCACTTAATTTTGTAAAATTTATTATTTCAAATATATATTACTTACTCTTTAAAAAAACATGCAGCAACATTTTAACTGTTTTCAATACTCGCTTCTCTCTGGAAATGAAAATCTTTCCAGCTATTTCTTATGCTTCCATTCTACTGACTATGTTTGCCAGTCTTCTCAGCTCTGTACTATGCTGTTGCTACTAAGACATTTTGTAGCTGTCTTCTGGCTGCTCCTATTTATTACCCTGTGCCTTGCTCTACTGTAGTGTGTCTGGGGTTTTATTTTATTTTGTTTTGTTGGCTAGAAAGGCTTGGAAAAATTCATCTGTTAATTCGAGTACTTTGCTGTTATGGTACAGCAAGATACCTTTGTGAATTAATTATGAAACAGGCATGCTTTTCTTGACTAGCAGAGTCTGGTGAGATGTGGCATGGAAGATTATATTGTTTATCCACTCAAGGTCAAGCTAAAGCAGTTAGTGGATTTGGCAGCAAACATTGCTGACAGCAGCAGGGAGAATACTTCATCTGGAACATAGGGTGTGAATACTGTTTATATGATTTCCTAGCTAGCTCCCCTATTACGGAGAATGAATTTCTTTGTTCTAACATTATTTTTAAAAAGGATCTCATCCAGCAGGCTAGATATAGCTATTTTGGTACATTTGTTACACTAAAATCTCCTTAGTGTAACATCTCCAGAAATGTTTACATTGAAAAGAAAATGCCATTTCAACATAAGATATGACACAGCAATAGCAGCAAAGCCTGAATTGGAAACAATGGACAGCCTCTCTGGCTTTGCAGCTGAGTTGGAAAAAATAGTTACACTGCTCAAACAGTAAAGCTTCCAACTTGATGTGATTCATGAGGTATTGGTGTCTACAGCAGAACGTGGAATAGTATAGTAGGTATTTATTTTTTCAGCAACCAATGTTGGAGTTATTGGAAATGGGGAACAGTGGTAAATTCTAAGAAAAGCAGCCCCTACATGGAGCTGAGAGACCCTCTGTAAAAGCTTAAGATACAGATACTACTAGACTTATGGTGGTGTTGCAGTTCAATAAACCCACTGTAAGTTGAAAATACCAGAAGTTAAAAGTACATTTAATGTACTTAACCTACCAACCATCATGGCATAGCCTAGCCTACCTTAAACATTTTCAGAACAATTGTGTTACTACAGTTGTGCAAAATCATCTGGCAACACAGAATACTGTACAGTGTTGGTTGTTTTCCTTCATGATTAGATGGGGAGCTGTGACTCACTGCCTGCTCAGCACCATGAGAGACTATGCTACCGCATGTTGCTAGCCAGGGAAAAGATCAAAATTCGAAGTACCATTTCTATTGAATGCATATTGCTCTCACACCATTGGGAAGTTGAAAAATCCTATGTCGGGACTATCTGTTCTCAGTTATTCAAAATCATGAAGTCCTTGTCTTGGAAAGAACCTGGAATGTCCACTATAGTCATCAGAGTGTTGATTCGTGGTAGGTTCTCTCTAGCCTCATGATGATCTAAATAAATGGACATGTGCATAAATATACTTTATGCAAAAAATTTTCTTTTTTCTTTTTTCTTTTTTTGAGTTGAATTCTCATTCTGTCACCCAGGCTGGAGTGCAGTGGCACACTCACAGCCACTCCAGCGTCAACTTGCTGGGCACCAGTGATTCTTCCACCTCAGCCTTCCAAGTAACTGGAACTACAGGCACAAGTTACCACGTCTGGCTATTTTTTTTTTTTATTGTAGAGTTGAGGTCTCACCAAGTTGCCTGGGCTGGTCTAGAACCTGCGGGCTCAGGTATTCCACTCGTCTTGGCTTCCCAAAGTGCTGGGATTATGGGCTGAGCCACCGAGGCCGGCCTACAAGAATGCTTTCTGTGGAGGTTCCTTCTAGGGGGTCATTCAGCTTCTGTCCAAACAATTCAAGTGACAAAAGACTCACCACCTCCTGAATAACCCATTGCAACTTTGAATAGCTCTGATTATTAGAAAGTAGGTCTAAAATGAAACTCCTTATGAACTTCACAGCAACTTGGAGGGTTTAGAGTATATAATACTCAATGATCTATCACAGAAACAAATAACTGAGTACCACATGTTTTCACTCATATGTGGACTCTGAACAATTATCATAATACTATAAGAAAGGGATTGGCAGTAGTGGGAAACTGCCGGGGTGGGGGGGCACACTTCATCAATAAAGACAGCTGATCTCAAACCAGGTGAAGTGGGGACCAAAGTGAGGCCCAATCTTTACCTGTGCAATGATCATTTGTATACCTAACCCTGAATTGTACCTAGCTTTAAAATAAAATTTTTAAAAAATATATATTGTGAACATTCAGAAATAAAAAGTAAAATGAGTCTCCTTGTGACTTTCACCTATTTATCTTATTGGTAGTGCTTGGCATCATGAAGGGCAAATCTAATTCTTTTTTACTAGCCCTTAATATTTTGGAAGACTACCATTATCTTATCTTTCTCATGTTGAGTTCTCTCTAGTCCTCATATTGGTTCTAGTATTTCTACCTTCCTCAGCATCCTCCACATGAACATACTCTTCCAGATATGATTTGACACAAGTAAAGTAGGACTATTATATTTATTGTTAGTAATAATAACTAATGTATTGAATATTTACTCTAAACCCACTGCTAAGTGTTTTACATGGATTTTCTCATTTAATCTTTGCAACAACCATGTGCAGAAGGTAATATTCTTATTACTCTGATTTTTACAGATCCAGACCCTAGTGACACCTACAATTGCATTCGCCTTTTTGTTTTGTTTCATTTTGTTGTATTACTCAGTTCAAAGACTACTTTTCATCATTAAAATTCCTAGATCTTTAGCCTACGAACTGCTGTCAAGTTTTCTTCTCAGGTCTTTGATTTCCAAAACTAAATACAGAATTTTACATGTGTACTTTTAAATTTCTTATTATGCATTTCATGTCATTTTTCTTTTTCTTCTTTTTTCTGAGTAGGGATGTCTACTCTATATGCTATTAATTCTGCTTTTACAAAAAGTTCTCATTTCTCCAGCATTTTTATAAAATACTATTTTGGTTTAAGTAAACATGTATCGTGTTTACATCCTTGAGCTTATCATTCATGTTGCTTTGTTCCTTTTACATATATGATAAACTTGCCATCTGCATCTTCACCCCAATAATAATAAAATTGATAAAGAGAACAGACTCATGAACAGTTATTGAATGTAACACAACATTCAATAACTCTGACATAACATAAATCAACACCGTTTGGGTTTGGTTGTTCAATCCTCCTAACTCTAGTATTCAGCCCTCATTTTCTCATCTTATTGACTAGGACACTATGAGACATTTTGTCAAGTGACTAGTTGGAATAAGAAACATGATATCTGGAACATCTCTTTTTCTACCTATCTAGTCACCTCATCAGGAAAGGAAATGAAACTCATTTGCCTTCCTGATCTCTTCTAAGTATACACAGATCATTCACAATATTACATTCTTGAATATTTTTCAACCACTGAAGTTTAATCTTACCTGTTTATAACTTCCAGAATCCAACTCTTTAGACTTTGGCATCTTACAAATGTTCATGCTTTTCTTAAAAACAGCAACCCAATCAGCAAATTCTTTCAATTTTTTCCATTTTTATTTGTCTGTGTTGAAGAATTGCACCTGCAAACAAAGACTTGGTGGTATCTTGCTATTGTTTGCCCTATTTTGGGTTTTGCTTCTTTCTTCACTTAAATAATATGGTTTGATTTTGGTATTGGCCATCCCATTTCCTTTCTGCCCTTCTTGTTTTTCAATAGGAAAGACAAATACTATGTCATTGGCAATAATCTAGGAAAAAAATTCTAAATGAGAATGTTCTCCAGATAAGAGCATTTTTGAAACTTTAAACTTCCTGTCATCATTTCTCACTTTTATTTACAATTAAGATAGCATAAAGCAAATATCATACAATCACATAAACACATTAAACAAATTAGATTTTGTAAACAATTATAAATAAAAATCTGTACTGTTCATAGGAGACAAAAGTATTGGAGCAGTAGAAAGTCACCAAAGTAAAAAAGTGAACAACCAAAACTGCATGAAGAAGCTCTAATAAAATAACATAAGAAGTCTCAAAAGCAAGCAAGCAAAAAAGGTGAGACATAATAAATAAAGATAAACTTCTTACAGTTAATGATGGATGGAAAATAAAGGAACATGGAATTAAGAGATTTAATAAATTAAAAGTTGAAAAGTATATAATTGGACATTTCAAAATCAAAATGACTGATTTGAGGACAATGAGGTTAAAATTTTACAAAAATTGAGAGAAAAGCAGAAATTACTTATTGGGCATGGAATTTATACAGCAGTAACATTAATATCTCTTCTCTCTATCATTCCCCTCTCCATATTCTAAAGTGATGAATAAGTTCCTGTGTCTGTAGATGACTTTATTTAACTTGTACTTAACTCAACTGAAAAAATTTTCCAGGCCGGGCTCGGTGGCTCAGCCTGTAATCCTGCGCTTTGGGAGGCCGAGGTGAGTGAATTGCCTGAGCCCACGGGTTCGAGACCCGCCTGGGCAACTTGACAAGACCTCATCTCTACAATAAATCAAAAAAATTAGCTGGGCGGTAGCGCGCGCCTGTAGTTCCAGCTACTTGGAAGGCTGAGGTGAAAGGATCGCCAGAGGCCAGCAGGTCGAGGCTGTGGTGGCTGGGAGCGTTCCACTGCACTCCAGTCTGGGCAACAGAGTGAGACTCCAACTCAAAAAAATAAATAAATAAATTTCCAATTAAACAAGAATGTATTAGAATCAATGCTGAGAGCATGAAGAAATATATTACGAGAAAGTGGTCCCAAAGCTAATAGCAGGCAGTTTTATTCCATTTGGCCTCAAACTACCAGTGAAAACCCAAATCATGGTGTGTTAATCCTTCTATCACACACACACACACACACACACACACACACACACACACACACACTTAGTAATTATTTCTTGACTTTCAGGAACCCGATCACCTTTTGGTCTCAGATATAGGGCTCCATATTCAATTGGCTGAAATTTACTTTCCTCACTAGCTTCTTACAATTGTCTTACTCCAAGTTATTTGACCTAATGATAAGAAGCTGTAATTTTTAAAAAAATCTAGGTAATCCGCATCATTTTCCATGAATATGAATATTTGAGAGCTGACTGTACTACTTAAATGCAAAACCAGCTTTATCTCCTCCCATCTAAGACTCTACTTTCACAAGACTTCTTTGCTGAGCCATGAGATCTGATAATCTTTAATAAGAGAGACTTGGCATGACCTTTCATAAAATACATGATTGTGGTTATATCTGTGTGAGATAAATGTCTGACGTGTGTCTGTTTGCAGGAACCTGAAAAAAATTGGCTGAGAACATGCCTGGGTGTGGTACAGTATAATCTAATTACTCAAGTTTTGTCTGTAAATTTCCCTTAGGTGGTAGAACATAATAGTTGAAAACAAATTTCTAATGAAGTATTTGGTAGAGCAAATCCAGTTCTTATGTTCAGGATTCACCCTGAAAATTAGTAGCTAGTAGCTTACTAAAAGATTTATTTGCTGTTTTGTATGGAAGGTATGTGTTAATCATTTGAGTAGTAAAAAATATACCAACTTCTTGAAATTAGAAACTGTTATGAAAATTGAAGACACATTGTGTCTTAGTTTAAAATTTAGGGAAATGAGAAGATGCCCAGACATATAGAAGAAATTGAATACCTTTTGGTGTTAAATAGCATCTGAGTCAAAGGCAGTTTCTATGGGTTCATTGTCCTTGTGGGCAACCATTCTACTCAATCCATGCCACTATAACAGATCAGATCATTCCAAAATAGCCTCCAGTCGACTTTCCTTTTCAAACCAAACAGAAACACTTATTAAAAATAAAATTTCTTCCATCCATCTGTGAGGTTGAATTTTATTTTTAGAATAGATTTCTTTCAAGCCCTTTCTGACTAAGCACAACATTTTATTACATTTGTACCTTTAATCTGTGTGTCAGTTTTGAAATGAATCAAATAGGCCTTTGACCTCTTTCAAAATAATTGCCTTTGCAGTGATTTTTAGAAGCTAATAAAATCATGCTAGAGATAAGGCACCAGGAATAAGAAAAAGGCTAGATAAATATTATCTTTAGAATTGAATTATTTCAGAGGTACCTAAAAACAGCAACTGCCATGATGAAGAAAAATTAATAGGTAGTCATTTATTTCCTTTTCCATTAAGTAATATATATGAACCACTGAATTCAAGGTCCTGTGCTTAGTGGTTACTTAAGTAAAAATGATAATAAAAATGACTATTATATATGCAGGAAGCTTTCTATGCAGTAACTCAAACTCAACTTCATTGTAGACCATTTCTCCCAGTGAACTCATGTAATTACTGTATATGTTTTTCCCTACACATCTGTTCATGTTAGTATTTTATTAATCTGTTTTATCCTTTAGGGTTCTAAAAATCCTGAAAGGAAGAGCTATGTTTTATACAAAAAGCATTCAACAAATGGTAGTGATTATTAGTAGTACTTACTCTAGACAGAGTAGTGTCTAGTTCAGTTTCTGTATGTTCTCCTTAAAAAATGAAATATATATGTTTATTTTCCTTGGTGAAGGTGCAGTGAGTCAGGCACACTCATAAACTGATTGTAGATGTGCAATTTTGTACAGTTCTGAAAAGCAAATATAATTTTTTAAAAATAGCAATACATCCCCTTCGATTCACTTTAATTAATTTATTTGAGGACATAATTATCAGATACACAAATATTTCTTTACAGAAATATTTATCAAAGCTGTGTTTATAATAAATTCAGCGTTTAACAATAGATTAAGTATGTTGGTTAAAGTATGATATGGCTATATTGTATGGTTATTAATATCTTCTTGAAGTGTAATATGTATCAGCATTGGAATATTTTTGAATTTTTGCTAGTTGAAAAATCAAGTAAGAAGACAGTATATTTAGGTGATACAATTTGTTTTAAAATATTTATACAAACCGGGCTCGGTGGCTCAGCCTGTAATCCCGCGCCTTTGGGAGGCTGAGGTGAATGGATTGCCTGAGCCCGCGGGTTCGAGACCCGCCTGGGCAACTTGGTGAGACCTCATCTCTACAATAAATCAAAAAATTAGCCGTGTGTGGTAGCGTGCGCCTGTAGTTCCAGCTACTTGGAAGGCTGAGGCGGAAGGATCGCCGGAGCCCAGCGGGTTGAGGCTGTGGTGGCCGGGAGCGGCCGCTGCACTCCACTCTGGGTGACAGAGTGAGACTCCAACTCAAAAAAAAATAAAAAATAAAATAATAATAATAATAAAATTGTGGTATCACGTGTCCTCCCTGTTTTCAACAGTGCCCTTAGGCTTGAACTTCCCCACACTTGATTGCAAATAAAACCTGTCAGCGCAAATTCAAAGCTTTCTGTCTTATGACCTGTCTCATCCCCTGGGCCAAACCTCTGTTCTACTGCTCCAGCACTTGGAGCAGGGACATTGGCCCACTTCTCTCAGAGTGACCCTGCTGCTCGCTGAGCTGGGTGCTGAGTGGGAGAGTAACCTACCGTCTTCTCAGTTGGCCTTTCCTGGCATGGAATCTCTGCCCACAAGTGAGCTGGGATCGGGGCGATGTGGACCCCCATTGCTCTCAGGCTGTCATGGCTGGCTGGAACTTCTGCTCTGTGAATTGAGAATGGAGGAAGATCGCGCCCGTGTTTTTGCCTGGAGTAGAGCTCTGGCAACAAAGAGCTTGGGGGATGAGAAACTCTGGCAGCCTGGACCTCCTTCAGAGGTATTTAGGCCCTGGACTGAGAGCAAGGGGACGTGGAAGCCCTGTGTTCGTGGCCACAGCAGCCTGGGTGAGTGCTTCCATCATTCTGAGCTGGGAGTGGGTGTTTGTGTGGGTGTGAAATACCACCAATTTTTACCATTCTTACTAATATTTAGTAGATTATTTAATATTTAGTTAATTATTAATATTTAGTGGATTATTAATATTTAGTAGAAACATAACTTTTTTCCATTTGTGGTATATCCTTGGGAAACTTTCATTAAACATTGTATTTTTTAAAAAACAAAAAAATGGGAGGCTGAGGCGAGAGGATCGCCTGAGCTCAGGGGTTCGAGACCAGCCTGGGCTACTTGGCAAGACCTCATCTCTACAATAAATCAAAAAATTAGCCTGGCGTGGTAGCACAAGCCTGTGATTCCAGCTATTTAGAAGGCTGAAGTGGAAGGATCGCCTGAGCCCAGCAGGTTGAGGCTGCGGTGGCCATGAGCGTGCCGCTGTACTACAGTCTGGGTGACAGAGTGAGACTCCGACTCAAAAAACCAAAACAAAACAAGTTGTGCCAGTCATGGTTATTTTGTGAAGGAGAAGGTTTGCAGGGCTCCTCACACTGCCATTTCAGAAATCTAGTTCCCTTTCTTGTTTATAATTCAGATGTGTCTAAAGGACCTTTAGCCCATAGTTACTTCACTCATTCCATGCATTGATGCTGCTTTAAATGTTCTTATTTTGCTTACCTGTGTTTTTCTGCAACAAACTTTTTTTGAAATGAGAAAAAAAGCTTTTCATAAAGCAAGTCAACAAAAGCAAATAATTTTTCTCTTTGTGCCTAGGGAAGAAAGGGATAGTTCCCAGACTGCAATTCATTCTCTGCCTTTTACTGAGAGACCCCCTGGAAAGAAAGATGACTTGAAATCTCCTTATGAGCATGTTAATGACAGATGTCTTGGCAAACATACTAATAAACTAATGACATCCATTGATGGGAGAGTCCTCAGCTTTAGAAAGTTTTGGATGTACCTGGTCTGTCTGGGATTGATCATGATAAACAGACAAAGAGTCTATGGACTTGTGGGACATGGCTCCCTGGGAAAAGTCACAGAAGCCATGTAACTATAGCCATATAAAAAGGAGATGTTTTATGACAGAACTTTTATGAAACTGATTATTGCATGTGTTAAATATTGCCCAATGAGGCAAGAAAGGACCCGGGAAGAGGTGTTGGAGGTCTTGGAGCGCTCCCTGCCTGTTCTAGAAAGCCTCAGATTCTGATGAGTCTGATTTGAGAATCCAATCCTTTGTATTGTTTCAGTGTTAAAATAGTAGATTTAAACACTTTATTGAAATGATTTTAGAAACCACCGAACTCTTCAGATAAATAATAAGCAGTAAAATTCAGGAGAAGCAGGGAGATGAAAGTCATGTCTACTCATTGCCAGCACCGCTGTTTATAATGTAAATTAGGTGTATTTTATTCAATCATTGGACACTGCAACTTTAAGTTTTTTTGTTTCGTTTTGTTTTGTTTTGGGAAACCAGTTTGCCTTAAGTCAGGCAATTCATCAAAATAGTTTTCTGGGAATTGATTTTTGGTGAATTGGACTGCTTCCAGGCACCACAATTATAAAATAAAAATATTTATACCAATTCCTCTGCTATTTCTCTGGTGCCTGAGTATAAAGAGGAATGATTGAGAGTCGTGAGAAGTGAGCATCCTTTCTCAAACCATGAGAAGTTTCATCTTTGATCTGTTACAAGCCTTATTTTTTTTTGCCATATGTAGAAATTTTTTTCCTCTTTATGTTAAACTTATACACCGAGGGAAATTTGAAACATAGAATGTAAAAGAAATAGCAGACCCATCAGTTTTTATACATCATTAATATACTTTTCCCCAACATTTTCTTTAGATGCACAGGGGTTTCTCACATGTTTGTAAATCATCCTGTCCAGAATTAAAATATGTCAATATCCTGGATCTCATTTTAGGTAGATATTCACCTTTTTAAAGTGTATTTTTGAAATCAAACCAGATGTCTTTCTGAATTGCCCAATAATTCAAACTAATAGGGTCATCAGAAACTCTACAAATTGCTTTTTCACAAAGCTTGGTCCTTTGGCCATAACAAAAAGCAACAGAAGATTTAAAAAATCCCATTTAGTTAGGGGCCATACTTTAATGGGATTTAAGAAGGGGAAGCTGTGATTTAGAGGCCTTGTCTCCTGTGTATTTTCCTGTCTCTGGCTGAATCTTGTAATCTCCATGGCTGTTTACCAGGCTGTGCAGGGTAAACAGGTATCTCGACCGCCCCTTCCAGGTGTAACAGCCCACAGTCATCCAAAGGCACGGCCGTGTTTCAGTTGCGTTCCATTGTGTGTGGAACATTGGTCTTACGTATGGAATTCTTCAGTGAGAAAGAATTGACAGTCCCCAATTTACAAATGTGTTGTGTTCAAAGAACTATTTTGGGCTGGGCGTGGTGGCTCATGCCTACAATCCTGACACTTTGGGAGGCTGAGGTGGGAGGATTGCTTGAGCCTAGGAGTTTGAGACCAGCCTGGGCAACACAGCAAGACCTCATCTCTAAAAAACAAAACAAAACAAAAAAATTAGCCTGGCATGGTAGTGTGCACCAGTAGTCCCAGCTATTCGGGAGGTTGAGGCAGGAGGATCACCTGAGCCCAGGAGGTTGAGGTTGCGATGAGCTGCGATCGTGCCATGGCACTCCAGCCTGGGTGACAGAGTGACTCCAACTCCAAAAAAAAAAAAAAAAAAAAAAAAAAAATTTTGGTATGGTTAATTCATTTTGGATTGGAATACATTTTTCCACATGCTACAAATAAGGGTTCAATTTAACAGCAAGATAGCTAAGACAGTTGTGACAATACTTTAGTTTTTATTTGCTTCTGTGTCATAATGGATCCCATGATCGATCTGTCTGGAATCTCAAAGTTTAATAGCATATCACACGTAAATGGCATACAGCAAGTCCAATCTTTAGACACAAATCTCTTTCCACCCTCCTCCTTCCTCCCCGTTCACGCCCAACATAAAGGCAGAGAAGATGAACAATATAAAAAGTAACATACACTGACATTTGTTACAGGCACGCTATGTTCTTGTCATTGTGTTAGGCACACAGAGGTAGAAAAGTGTGGGAACATTGCTTATAGGGGGCAGAGAAAGAGGTGCACGTGTGGGCGGAATGGGGCTTTGGTGTCTTGGGGACAGATGGTCACAGCCGCTGTAGCTCTCACACGAGGTAGAGGGTCCCGCTGCCTGTCAAATCCTTATACCAATCTTTAGTCTGGATAGTCTCCTTTGAGGCCATTTCCAAAGAGTCAAGAGGTTGGTCATCTGTCTAGAGATTTCCACTTGAGCTCTTTTCCCCATGCCCTTGGTTCTGAATTGAAGGTCGTTGCCAAGGCCTTGACAAAAGTCCTATCTCATCCACCCAAGGCTCTCAGAATGTCATCTCATTTTCTGCAAGTTCCAGTGCAGTCTCCTACAGCCAGCTACATCTGCTCCTTAGACCCGCCCTTAGGGTGGCTTTGCTCCCTGCTGTTTCTGTGCCCCGACGACTTCCCCCTCCTATACACCCCTCACTCATTTGCTGAACCCTAAAGACCCCTAAAGGCCGGTTAAGTACCTGCTCCACACAATGCCTTCCGGCCCGACCACACCCACGCCCGTAGCCGTCTTCTGCCTGCCTTGGGCATAGAAGTCTCTCCCGGTGCTTACAGGATCCTCAGCAGGTTTTTTCTGATTTCCCCCTTGTGTTCTCCTCCTTTTTAAAGCCAGCTGTAGTACTGCATGTCTTCAGTAGGTGGCAAGCTTCACAAACAGAATTCAGGCCATTTGGTGGCTTTGCTTGTCAACAGAGAGCTCGTGCCCCTTATGAGAGGCGCAGATACCCAGAGCTGCACCCGCAGCTGATCTTGTTCACTAATTGGAAACACTGGCTTCCTTGGAGTCACAGAGACGTTGCCACTATTCTTCCCTCTTGTGAGGGGAGGCCATCTGAGTCGTGATTCAAGTGATTCCGTTTCCCAGCCTTCTGTGAGTGTATGGAAGGTCAGATGATATCAACACAATGCTCCTCTTTATTTCTTTTTTCCCTAAAGAATAGGGAGAAATCATGATTCCTTTTTACATTTTCGTAGGGGGATTTTCTTTGTACACGACGATAATCTTGAGATTTTGTACGCGGTCCCGCATCATTAGAAATGACGGACAGGAGAGAGTATTTTTAAAAATACAAGGCTAGACTGCTGATTGAAAACAAAGATTTTTAAAAACTGGGTGTGTTATTCAGAATTCTGCCTTTAATAAGAATATTTGAGAGTTGGGTGCTTTATAAAATGGAGACGTTGGTACATAATACGGGGGCATTAGCTACATGAATATTTTCTGGAATAATGACGCAGGCATTGTATTGAAAATCACTCCTCTGAGTTCAGATCTTGACTATTCGTTGCCACCTACTTGGAAGGGGCATCTTGCTCGGAAAATATGTACGGTCCCTTTTTCTTTTTTGAGTTGGAGTCCTGCTCTGTTGCCCAGGCTGGAGTGCAGTGGCACGTTCACAGCCTTCACAGCCTCGACCTGCTGAGCTCAGGTGATCCTTCTGCCTCAGCCTCCCAAGTAGCTGGAACCACAGTCGTGCACCACCATGCCTAGCTGATTTTTTGATTTCTTGTAGAGACAAGGTCTTGCCAAGTTGCCTAGGCTGATCTCAAGCCCCTGAACTCAGGCAATCCTCTCACCTCTGCCTCCCAAAGTGCTGGGATGACAGGCGTGAGCCACTGCGCCCAGCCACTCCCTTTTTCTTGCTGTGTTCCTCCAAAACTTTGGGTCACCAGTGTACATTTTACTTCCGGTGGGAAGTTTTCCTTGGATCATTTAACTCCTAATGTTGTTTTTCCCTCCAATTGTCTTCAAGTATAGAAATGAAACTGAATTTTAGCAAGCAAATGGAAGTGTCTACTTTGACATTTAATTGTGTTTTTCAAAGAAACCTTTGCAGGAGACCTTGTGTTTTTTTTTTAACAGTCTTAAACTCCTCTTTTAGTCTTATTTCAAAGTCATTGCAATGGAATAAGGGCCATTTTGCGAATCCTGAGTTCTGTGTGTGCCTTTTGCATTCTCGTGCTGTTCAGGTGGTATGTATCCTATGAGCTTCGTATCATCCTCAGAATTACAAATACACTAATACTCCCTTTCTCGAACCTCTCTCAGGACAGGTTTTCAGTATTCTCTCATTTTCACATTTGATATCAAAATTCTAGGAAAGTGTTGGTATCTATCTGAAGATGAATAATTCCAGTGGTCTCTGCACCATGAGTGAACCTCGTAGTGGTTCTTCAATTTCTGTTGGACTCACCCATCTCCAAGGTCAGACATCTTCAGGACTAGAAACGTATTTTCTCATTTACTTAACAAAATAATGTTTTCCTGTAATCTCTCTTGTCTTAATTTTGCTATTATTTATAATGGCCTGCCACATTTTATTCCATAATATTTAGGCCAAAATATCATTTATTATACAGTTTTTAGGTTATTTCTAATCCTTTCCCAATAGCCCATGTCCTGAGACTATTTGAGTTATTAGTCACTCTCAGGATTCCTCACTCCAATTACATTTCCCCCATACCTATCGCTTAGGACAGATTAATTCAGTTAAATCTTCTGTTTGAGCATCAGTTTGTCAGGAATGGCATGACCTCACAGGCATAAATCTTTTGCAAATACAGTCACTCTTTTATTAATAATTGGTTCACGGGTTCATTCATTCATTCATACAATCGCTGAGTATACATTGAGCATATACTCAGTGCAGCCACTTGTTTACCACGCTAGTGAGAACAGCAGAAAACAAGACGCGTGATCTGATTTAGTTTCAGTGGAGCTTATTGAACAGCAAATTGCCACTTTGTGAGGTCACTGAGAGTAAAATGCTGCTCAGAGACGACCCATGACGCGTCAGCTCCTGAGTGCGATATGGATTCGACTTCACTTAACTCTCATGATCTTTCGTTTGGTCGTAACTAATTTCTATTCTCAGTGCGTTAAGTAATGTTCTCAATGCAAAGATGAGGGAGTTGAGATTTTAGCCTAGAGCTGCTGCCTAGGACTGTGTGGATTGTGTCGGCTTCACAGTTTCATTGCCTCCGCCAGATTTCGTTCCCTTTCACTGATAATCCTTCCATGAATTCTTCAACTCAGTCTTTATGACAATAAACACAGAAGCTGAGGATAGTAGTGACAGTCTATCCTTACGCAACGCTCTGCACCAGGCTCTGTTCTTCACGCTGCATATTTACTCACTCATTTAATCTTCGCAAAATCCTCTGGAGGAGATGTCATGATCATTCTCATTTTACAGAGGAGGAAACAGAAGCACAGAAGGGGCAAGAAGGTGGTTAAGCTGGGATTTGACCCCAGATAGACCAAGCGCCAGGGCTGGTGGCTTGAGCCACAATCTTAGGCGGTCACTACAGAGTCGAATCCATACTGTGGAACCAACAACATGCTAGCGACCTCATTCCACAATGACTAACCACATACGGCTGAGCTATTCATGTGCGTGTGTAGACAGATACGTACACACCCATGGGGTAGCTACATGCGAGGGGCGGGCTTTGCTGGGCTGCTTTGGTGATACCCACAGGCAGCTGGCCAGAAGTGCCTGGAGTGGGACTTTGGTGCCACAGCAGTGTGGAAATTGCCGGTGACTCCTCTTCATGGCAAACAGGTTCTGGTAACACCCATTGCATAATGCTTTTTCTGTGCAACTGCGGAAGAAAACGTTTTAGAAACTTTCTTGGTTTTAGGTTAAAAAAATCGACTTGGAGACATCTTAGTAGAAGTCTTCCATTTTACTTAGAGATATTTCCATCTGTGTCTAATAGTTTACCACCGATTTTCTTTCTCGCTAGGGTGTCCTGGATGTTTGGTGTAAATGCACAGGCTGGGTTTGCCATTTAAATATTTAATCTCCACTACCTCTGGGTTACACAAGCAAAACTTTGGACATCATCTGAGGTTTTTTTTTTCTTTAAGTACTTGTGCATTATTTTGACAAAGCTTTTTGCTGACTTGTTTTGATTGAAGTTTATTTGTGGACTATTAGATGGCAACCGTCAAGCCTAGTGGCACTGTACACAGTGAATATATGTTTATAAAGACGGAATTATAGATCAATACACCAGGCAGCCTTAGTATTAAGAAGTCATCAATACAGCAAGATCTTTTTAAATCAGAGCAATTTTCTGATTTGGTTATTTTTGCGGTCAGTTAGGCATTATCATAATATGTTAAGCCGGGCTCGGTGGCTCAGCCTGTAATCCTGCGCTTGGGAGGCTGAGGTGAGTGGATTGCCTGAGCCTGCAGGTTCGAGATCCGCCCGGGCAACTTGGCGAGACCTCATCTCTACAATAAATCAAAAAAATTAGCCGGGCATGGTAGTGTGCGCCTGTAGTTCCAGCAGCTTGGAAGGCTGAGGTGGAAGGATTGCCGGAGTCCAGCAAGTCGAGGCTGC
>CAUYQG010029622.1:0-48732 GCA_963574415.1 Tarsius wallacei
TTTTTTATATTTCTCTGAAAAGGCGAAGCTGAATCACACAGCTGTAACTTTGCAAAAGTTCTCTTGTCTTTCTGAAATGGGCTACTTTTTAACTGGCTGGCTAACTCTCACACATCCTTTGATTCTCAGATCAAAGATAAGTTTATCTAAAAAGCTCTTATTGACTTCTATAGACAGAGAAGACTGAGCTCTTTTTGTCATAGTGTATGCCTTCCAAAGCAACCATAGTAATAATGTAGTCATATTTTTTTTCATATTTCTTTTTATACTGGCTCTTCACAAGACTATATATTCTTTAGTTTAAGAGTGACATCCCAGCCGGGCTCGGTGGCTCAGCCTGTAATCCTGCGCCTTTGGGAGGCTGAGGTAAGTGGATTGCCTGAGCCTGCGGGTTCGAGACCCGCCTGGGCAAGCAAGACCTCATCTCTACAATAAATCAAAAACTAGCCGTGCGTGGTAGCACGCGCCTGTAGTTCCAGCTACTTGGAAGGCTGAGGCGGAAAGATCGCCGGAGCCCAGCAGGTCGAGGCTGCGGTGGCCGGGAGCGGCCACCGCACTCCAGTCTGGGCGACAGAGTGAGACTCCAACTCAAAAAAATAAAAAAATAAAAAAATAAAAAATAAAAAATAAATTAAAAACCTATATGGGGACTTACATAGCATTCTTCAATTTATGTAAGAAAATACAACTGTAATAGCTTACAATAAATGTTAATATTCAACAGCACAATTTGAATAAAACATGAAAATTTAACTAAATATAACAATTTTAAAGCATCTCAGCTTGTTTAACAGTTTTTTAAACTTATATAAAATTATGACTGTAATGAGCAAATAAAATTAAATCCTAAGTGTGTATAGACAAATTGCCATACATTTTATAATGTGAAAATAAGGACTGAAAGGAAGCAGATCTTTAAAATTTACAGATCCTATTTTAAAGGATATTTCAAAATATATTATAGTTTCTTAAATTGTTATAATATTGTTGAAAAACTGTTCTCTACATTTCTGCACATCCTACAAGCAGAGGCACTAACAAACGTTAGTCTTAGACTATTGTTTCAAGAACGACAGTTGACCCTTGAATGACATGAATTTGAAGTATACAAGTTCATTTATGTGGATTTTTTTCAATAAATATATTGGAGTTTTGGGGGGATTTGTGACAATTTGAAAAAACTTGCAGATGAAGTGTGCAACCTAGAAATATATATTAAAAAGTTGTTAGGTATGCCATGAATGTATGAAATATATGCAAATACTAGTCTATTTTATCACTTGCTACCATGAAATACACAAAAAACTATTATATAGAGTTAAAATTTATCAGAATTCATGCACACAAACACTGGCCCCACTGCAGTCAAGAAAAATGTAAAACTAAAGTAAAGATGCAGTATTAAGTTATAATTGCATAAGATTAACTGTAGTACATATTGTACTACTTCAGTAATTTTCTAGCCACCATCTGTTGCTATTGCAGTGAGCACAAGCATTGTGAGTATCCACTTAAAATGCCACGTGATGCTAATTATCTCTACATAAGAAGTTCATCCCTCTAGTGAATTATGTATTGCAGTAAAAAGTGATCTCTTGCAGTTCTTGATTTTTTTTTTTTATTGTGTATAGTGAATTATACCCTGGAACCCATACAAAAGTGGTGATGCTTGAAGTGTTCCTAAGAAGCAAAGAAATGTCATGATGTTTCTGATTCAACCTTTACATTGGGGGTCGTAAAACTGTTTTAAGTCTCATTACATGCAGTACTCTGAGGAAAGAATTGTCAAAGCTATGGAAGAGAACCCGATAGAGAGAACACCACGAATGACTGGAAGAATTACACCATTGAAGATGCAATGGTTGTTGTAGAAAAAATCATGAAAGCCATCAAAGCTGAACCAATACATTTCTGCTGGAGAAAGCTGTGTCCAGATGTTGTGCATGACTTCACAGGATGAATGAGAATCAGTCAAGGAAATGAAGAAAGTATAGCTATAACAAAAAAGGTAGAGGATGAATTGTTTAAAGATTGAATGCTAGAGAAATTCAAGAAGCAATAAAAGTCACAACACAAAAGTTAAAAGAAGACAACTTGATGGAGATGAGTGCTTCTGAACCAGATGATGAGGAGGAAGATGATGGAGAGGAAGCATTGTTAGAAAACAAGTAGATGTTAGACAGTCTGCAAGAAAGGTTCAGATTATTCATGACTACTTTTGACTTATTTTACAAAATAAACCTTGCATTGACATAGGCACTGAAACCAAAGCAACTTATAGAAAAAGGATTTGTATTGTATGAAAATATTTCTAGAGAAATAAAAAGCAAAAAGTCAGACAGAAATTATGATGTATTTCTATAATGTTATACCAAGTATGCCTGCTTTTTCTGCTTCCACTTCCATCTATTCCACCTTTTCCTTTTCTGCCACACCTGAGATAGCAAGACCAACCCCTCCTCCTCCTCCTTTTCCCCCTCAGTCTACTTAGTGTGAAAATGATGAGGATGCATATCTCTATGATGACCTAATTCCACTAAATAAACAGTAAGAATATTTTCTCTTCCTTATTTTAATAACAATTCCTTTCCTCTAGCTTACTTTATGATATGAATGCAGTATATGATACATACATCATGTGAAATATGTGTTAGTCAACAGTTTTTGTTTTCAGTAAGGCTTCTGGTCAACAGTAGGCTATTAGTAGTTAAATTCTGGGGGAGTCAGAAGTTATACATGGATTTTCAATTGTGTGGGGGGTTGTTGCTTCTAATCCTGACTTGTTCAAGGTCAACTGTAAAGTGAACATCCTTGGAAGACAGAAATAGTGTGTTCTTCCAGAGTAAAAAGAAACATGCTTATTTTCAGTAAAATAAATTCAGGTCCCCTATGTTCAGGATTTATTTTATGTAACACACCCACTATGTGTACTGGCATCCATATGGGCTCATTTGTATTACTTCCATGAATTCTTTAACTCTGACACAGTAGTCTTATGTCTTCTACTAGCATCCATGAAACCGCAGCAGATTAACTCATTAGCTTGCAAGTAGGATAAAATTTCGGATGCTTCACAATCCTTAACAAATATGGCAATGAGAATAAGATACTGATAGAAATATGGCTTTCTGGAAAAAAAAAGACAAAGACTCTATGACCATATTAGGGGATAAAAGAAGAGTCCCCAACATCTGGTATATAGTCACCTAAGTAGTGGGCATAAATGGGAGAAATAGGAATAAGGATCTCTCATTCTCATTCCTGTCTATAAAGGTTAAAAGCCTGAACAGGGAGACTTAGAAGTGAAACAAGCTGCAAAAATAGTGACTTGGTTGCTTCTCACTCTCCTCTGGGCACTCAGAGAAAAGGTTGTTAATATGATAATGGGGCAAAGGCAACATGATTATATACAAAGACTGTGTTATTATGGCTGCTGAGCCAAGGAGTCCTCTAATCTGAAGTGATGTTGTCGGCAATAAAGATCTTGCTATATAATACAAATATTTGTACAGACCAATGTCATTAGAAGTTTGATTTTGGGGTGAATGTGTGGTTGCTGGTAATAAAAGTAATGATGCATTGCATATGTAGTGTCAACTTTCTTCTCACACTGTAGTCCCACTCCCTCAGCATTTATCTTACCCTCTGCCTGGACATCAGCTGCTTTAGGGAAAAAAATGATTAAAAAACAAACAAACAAAAAGATGTTTAGAGTTGGGCAGAGGTTGCCCTGTCCCCAGAGAGGACCAGTGGTCATATATATCCTTTGAAGTACACTGGATAACTTCAGGGATGAGAGAAACTCAAACTGTTATGGTTCTGCTGGATCTAGTCTCCACCCTAAACCATGGGAGGAGGATGTACCAGTTTCAGCTATGTATTTTGAACTAAGTTTGCAGTGAAAATGGAAAGTTAAAATAATATTACAGATGGATTCTTTAGGCTGACTTGTTCTTATCTGAATATATCCAAATAACTATTGTGTCTATTTTTGTAATTATGTATACTCCAAATGTCAGAGGAAATTCTCCCCAACAAAAAGAACCAGATGTGAGAAAGTGTTAGTGTAACAGTCTCCCCTGTCATTGACATCAGATTGAAAGGTCAAAATTTATCGCAAGTGCCTTTACACTCAGACATCCAAAACTTTCACTTCATAGATGACATCTTGCTAATTGATAAATTAGAAGCATGAATCTCAACAAACATGGCAACAGTGTCACCAAATATCTGCCAGCAAGAGTAGCTGATAAATTCCAATAAAAATTATGTCCCAGTAGCCAAAAATAGTTTATTAGAACCATGGGGTCAGATTCACATATTTATTACCTCTTGTAGTAAAGGAAAAACAGCTTTATTTTCTGCCACAACCACTGAAAAGTAGATCTAGCATCTTATTGAACTTTTACAATACTGGCGATATCATGTGCCTCAATTGGGCCTTTTGTTTGGTCCTTTATGTTGACTTACATTCAAACCAGCATGCTATGGGTAAGGCACAGGCAAATAGGCTGCAATAGAAGTTGTCCAGTGGCACACTCTCTATCTTCGGGGTCAAACAACCCCAATTAACTTTTAAAACTACCAATCTCTGAAATTGATGATTAGGAAGATTGGAACCTTTGGCTAAGGGAGGTGGTCTCCACTCAAAGGAGCCTCTTAAGGTCTTATACTTGTTGCCTCCCAGACATAGCTACCAACTAAACCCATTTCAAATGCAATGATTATCGTATTTCTAGGTTCTAGTTGAAACTGTATACCTATTCCAGAGATTTGTGACTCTTTAGCCTGGCATTCCATACAGTGGGTCAACTTAGACTAAATAATTAATAAGATTCAATTGTCAAGTGGAAATAGTAAATTAGAATACAGTCAGCCTGGCTCTAGCAGCACCTTGTCTTTGTATTTAAAACAAAAATTAGCTTTCACTCTGGAGCAAAATTTATTTCCTGTTCCATCAACTAAAGCAATGATAATGACTCAGTGGGGCTCTCAATTCACAGAGCTTCCTCTAAATGCCTTGACTGTTTGGTTGATATTCACCTAAGCTGAAACTCAGTGGCATCTACTAGACTGCTGCAGTTCAACCTAATGCAAGCTATTCAGTACTGAAAATGGACATGTTTGTTCTGCTCAGTAGGAATAACCCAAGGTTTTTCTCATGGAACAGTCCAATAATCAAACATATAAACCTTTTAAAAAATATTTTTACTATTAAACTGTTGGCAATGACTTAGCCATTTGATCCACTAGGAAAATTACTGACTGGCAGAATAAAGCAGTCCTTTTGATGCCAAGAATGATTGAAACAAATCATGGTGCTGATTCAACTATCTGCATCACAGATGTAGATGTCCATAGTAAGGTTGTGTTCACTGATGAGATCCACCAGACTGAAGTTGCTGATAAAGCCACACCACTCATATTGCCACTATTGCTGCATAGTTCATCATCATAGCAGAGTGGAAATATGTTATACCATCACAGACTGGAAACAAAGAAAAAACACACTCCCTGTTTCTTTTGCAGAGGACCACTGCATTACTTGATTTATATTCCTGTCAAAAGTTTAGCCATTGATATTACTTTGAGGGAGGACACATTGCAAGCCATTGCTCCTGACTCTTACTGGTAGACTACATTAGACCGGTAACCCTTTCTAGAGCTATTGGTGGGCCTCGTCATTAACCAAGGTGGCATGACTAAAACTTAGGAACAGTTCTTCCTGCCTACCTTGGCCTCTTTCTCACTCTAGCCCTTAATGAATACAGATGTTTAAATCACAAATGCCCCCTACCCTTTTCTCAGATCATTTGTTTTAAAAACTTTTTATTGTAAATTATTTCTCTGTTCCTTTGAGACGTATTATTTTTTAAGGTCGCTTGCCAGTTTTACAAGGCAGCTTTCTCACAGACCTAGGAATCAGCCCTTTGAAATATAACCGTTTAGGAAATAGCTCCCTCTCTGCCAGTCTCTTTGAAGAGGTAGAAGCTTAATATCAGCAAGTACTTCCCTAAAAGTTGTAAAATTACTTCCTGTCATGAATATAAAATAAAGATTACTTTTTCTTTAGGCGAGGACAATTAACAAACACAAAAATACCACAAACGGCCTAAGATCATCCCACTCTATCTTTCAAAAACTTTCCTGTCCTTGGTTTCAATGGAGTTGATTCAGATGTATCTATGTCTCCCCCCGTATTGCAATGACCTTGAGTAAAGTATTCTTTATCTGCTAAACTTTGTCCACTGCAATTTTTGCTTTGATAGCACTGCTGACACATTTTCTGGTTAAGACGTGTCATACTACAATTTGATCAACTTACTACAGCCATACCCTTGTGGTGCTTGAAACTAAACTTCAACGTTTATTTTGCCTTCCAGACTACTTGTGGTCTGATAATGATGAGAAAAAAGCACTGAACAAAGGACAGTCAAGCTATTCAACGCATCTTCCCTATTTCTTATCAGTCATTATAAAAATGCCTTTGTATCATTTATACCTGACCTTGATGGGTTGAAAGTAGGGAGAAAATTAAGTTTATAGCTAATGGAATAAGACACATACATACTTTTAGTATTGAAAGGAAAGCAGCATCATTGGCACCAGAGAAGAAGACACCAGAGTCTGGCATATACAAGCCATAAAAATGCTAATTATCTGTATCTTTTAGAATAGCCCCTGAGAATTTTTTTCTGGAAGGAAAACTTTCTGGTGGGACACTCCAAAACTATCTCAAGTCATTAGCTAAATGCTGGGTCTGCCATTCTACACCAGGAAATTCTGACTATTATATGATGGCCACTAGTCTTAATCATGCCAAGAATTCTTTCTATAACTGCAAAAAAAGGCCTTAGATCTTATACCTTCCATTCAAAAAATTGTCAACACTTTTGGCAGCTTTTTAGTGGGATAAGCAAATACCACCCAACTGGTGGTGCATAGAAATAAGACAGTTGGATTGACTGCTGTTCAGCTGTCCCTCCAAAAATAAGGACTAGCCTCAATTATTCAGACTGAGCTGGGAACTCAGTTCAACCCTGCCAGTTGTCCAGGAGGTTGTATTGAAGATAATGCCAACTTTTGAGTCCCAGAAAGTTTAAACAACACTTTCTTTCCAAGAGTACCATGTGCATCCAGGACTGTATGTTTTTCTGTAGACCAAAGCATTCAATTACACTTATCCTGAAAATATGGTGACTTTTACCTTAAGTATGGTAATAAAAGACCTTCAAATGTTGAAGGAAACAACAATAATGGAGCTCTCAGGTAACTAGGGAGGGTTTCCCCAAATGAAGCAGTGCATGAAGATTTCTGAAGGGATAGCTGACATTATTTATGTGCACTGTGTGAGCAGCTATCCTTTATAATACAAGTCATTTAATTATGAAAGGTCGCCTTAAATTTTTCCCTGGCTGGGCTCAATGACTCAGCCTGTAATCCCAGCACTTTGGGAAGCCAAAGTGAGTGGATTCCTTGAGCCTGCGGTATTGAGACAGCTCAGGCAACTTGGTGAGACCTTGTCCCTACAATAAATAAAAAATTAGCCGGGCAGTGGTAGCGCATGCCTGCAGTTTCAACTACTTGGAAGTCTAAGGCGGAAGGAGCACTGGAGCCCAGCAGGTTAACACTGGAGTGGCTGTGAGCGTGCCACTGCACTCCAGCCTGGGCAATGGCACTCCAACTCAAAAAAAAAAAAAAATCTCTGACTTTGATTGAAATATAAAACAGCATTGCCTTGGATTTAGAAGGCATTCGGGCTAATCTCAGCAGCCTGATTTATTCTGGAATATATAATTTCTTTAGACTTACTCTTTGTGAATAAAAACTGAGGATCTGCAATTGCTAAGATGTTCTGCTATAGCAGGACTTGCTCTTCAAGACAAGAAGAAAATCAGATCAGAGTCTTAAAAAGAAAGCTGTTTGGTTTTCTGTAGTATATGTTTATTGTTTATGGTGGTAGGGCATTTGTTCAGTTGGCTGAGTTCAGGAACAAGGGTAGAGAATTAGAAATGGCAAATTGAGGTAATTACTGTAGGTCAGCCTCCTTCTCTTGCTAGAATTTCTGTTTACAGTAGTCCTAATTAAGTGCCATATGAAACAATATGAGTGCATTTGATCCTCAGACTCTGTTAGTCAATTTAATTAAAGTGGTCAAAGGAGTGGTGTACTAATGGGAAAATTTGCCTGAAGTCAAGATGGTGTAGAAAAGAGGAATAGATATTATTGCAGATCTTGCCAATAGAGGCACAGACTGGTATTTGTTTCAATCTTTTCAAATATGTTTGTATAGCAAACAGCCAGCCATAGTGTCCTTTACTGGAACAAATACCAGAAAGGCTTTCCATTAAGTATTATAAAAATAATGTCTCTTCCTGGAGTAAGAGCAGGAATGTTTATTGTACATTATACAAGATGTAGATTTTCAAGGTCAGGATTTTTCTTGTGTTATGATTCCCTCTGAGTGTGTTGACATCATTTGGTTCTTTTTTTTTTTTTTTTTTTTTACCTTTTTGCAATAGGGGTTTAAGGGACTGGCTATTGTTAATGCTATGAGTGAGAAAAATGTCCTTTATCTCTGACCTCGGAATCTCTTGTCTTTAAGAATGCTTCTGCCAGCATTCTTAAAACAGTGACAAGCTAACTTACGCAAGCAGAATAAAAATATACACCCTTCACACTTCTTTATAATTAAAATATAAAAGATAAACATTTAATCGTGTTAATGTAAATATTTAGAAATTAATGAATATTTTAGGCAAAACATATAAAGAAAATATTTGCTATTCAGTATTTTTATTTGCAATCCTTCCACCTTAGCCTTCCAAGTAGCAGGAATTACAAACACATGCCACCATGCCCGGCTAGTTTTCATGATTTATTGTAGAGAAGAGGTCTCACCACATTGCCCAGGCTGATCTCTAACCCCCAGGCTCAGTCAGATAATCCTCTCCCCTTGGCCTTCCCAAAGTGCTGGGATTATAGGCTCAGCCACAGCGTCTGACCAAGTATCTATTATTAAGCAATTTAAATTCTGAATGGCTTTAAAATGCCTTCTCCTCTTATTTGTACAAAAGTCTATATAAGGAAGGTTTTTATTTTTGTGTCAACTTAGCTTGATTGGTAGTTTTGAAAATAAATTTTTAATTATATTTGGACTTAGTTGGAAAATATGCCATTGTTAATGAAATAGAAGCTCATATATCAGATATTTCAAATCTCTAGAAAAATATTTATCTGTTCTGAGAAATATAGTCAAAATAAAATTGCTTTAAAACATCAGGAATTGTATTTTTAAAATTATAATGTTTTTAAGCACAAACATAAAACTAGTCATAATGATCTTGTGCTTATACCTCTTATATTAGTTTGTCAGTTCTGCCATAATAAAGTACTATAGACTGAGGCTTAAATGACAGATATGTATTTCCTCAGAGTTATGGAAGCCAGAAGTCCAAGATCAAGATTTCAGCAGGTTTGATTTCATTCTGAGGTCTCTCTCCTTGATTTGTAGATGGCCATCTTCTCCCTTGTCTTCACTTGGTCTTTCCTTTGTATGTGTTATCTGTATCCTAATCTCTCTTTTAATAAAACAATGGTTATGTGGGATTAGGGTCTATCTTAAAGATTTTATTTGAACTTATTTATGTCTTTAAAGACTTTATCTTTGAATACAGAGATAAATTTCTGTCTCTAAGGGGGCTAGGACTTCAACATACAAATTCGTGGGTAAACATTTCAGTCCATATTAGCTTTTAAACAATTGAACAATTTAAAAAAATTTATAAATTAAATGTAAATCAAATTTAAAAACCAGTAGATTTTAATTTATCAAATCTAATTTAATATTATTGTTATGGTACATCTTGGAGACATAAAACCTTCTGCAACTATACCTTAATGTATCTATTTTTGTCATAAAGAAAGCAAATGGCATTAATAAGTGGGGATTGTTATTTATTGTTATTAAATAAATTATAATGAGGGCATGCTTTGCAACAAGTTAGAAAAACAAGTTATATATGTACAACTTTTGCAAAAAAATAAATTTTATTTTGTATATTTAATATATACAATCTGATGTTACAGGACCCATAAAAATAGTAAAATGGTTACTATATTGAAGCAAACATATCTACATTTAACATATGTATCTAGTTTTTTGTTTTTGTGACAAGAACAGTTAAAATCTACTTACTTAGCATGAATCCCAAGTATAATATAATTTTATTAACTATAGTTCTTATGTTGAACATTAGATCTCTAGACTTGTTCATCCTATGTATCTTTTATTTAGTGTCCTCTGGCTAAAACCTCTATGGTTTAGCATTTTGTGTGTGTGTGTGTGTTTGTGTGTGTGTGTGTGTGTGTGTTTTAATATAGAAATGTGAATACAAATAAAGATAAGCATAAGAAGAAATGTGTATCTTTGTGTTCCAAATTAGGCAAAAGCAAATCATGAGTGTTTGTCATCAAAGTCCCACGTTTCTGTCCTGGACAAAGTAATAAAATGGATCAGCTTCATCTAACCAACCATTCATACAGAAACATACTCCAAGATGGTCCTAAAGAGATTTTTAAATTTTATTTTTAGTTAAGAATTAATAAATGTATATATTTATAAGAGAGAATTTCATTGGAAGATACTGATAAAACCCTTCTGCTTGACCTCTCCCCCATCCTTTCCTAGAGAGATAAGCAATCCCTAGAACCCAAGTTACATATACCTTTAAAGAATTCTGTCTTTAGCAGAGAGTTAGAATGAATGTGGATAATATTGGGTACTGTTTGATATTGATATTGAAAGAGAATAAAGGTAAATTATAACCTTTTATTCTTCATTTCCTATTATACTAAAATTTGTTTCACAGTTCCATATAATTCATATATGGTCTGACTGAAAGAAGATAAAGAACCATAAGTTTGAATGACATACGATAAAAATACGTATACATATATATATACACACACACACACATACATATATATATTTTTTTCAGCCAATGTTGTGTTTTTCCCATATTAAGAAGAGAGAAACAGGTGCAAACTGGCTTAGTGATTTGTCCAATGACAAATGCTTATAAGAATTTAAAACAAGACATTCTGATTCTAAAGCTCATGTATGTATCTTCTACACCAGGAGTCAGCAAACTTTTTATTGAAAGACCAGATAGTAGATAGTTTAAATACAGCAGTTTATAAAGTCTTTGTAGCATCAACGTAACTTTGCCATTTTATCATTAAGGCAGTCATAGATGTTATATAAATGAATAAGCCTAGCTCTGTCCCAATAAATTGTATCTATAGACACTGAAATTTGACTTTTGTATAATATTATTTTCATGGATCATAATATATTATTTTGTTTTTTTAACATTGAAAACATTCTTAACTCATGGTCCACAAAAAATAAGCAGTGAGCCGGATTAAGCCCGTAAGTCATAGCTAGCAAACCATTGTTCTACACTATACATATGCTGATATTTTGAATATAGGTTATTTTGTTGTTGTTGTTTATTTTTGTTTTGTTTTGTTTTATATTGATTTTTGTCTGGGTTTTGGTAAGTTCAGCATTTTTTCATAAGTCTTGTATAATATTTAATAATATTCTCAATTTGAACTATGATCTTTGTATAGATAGTATAACATGACATTATTTGAGTTTCAATTGTACATTTTGCATCATTTAAAGCTAAGTTCTTCTCTGTCCTTTTTCTTTAATCCATGACAGTTATTAAATAACTACTTGGAACTTACAATATTTTCAAAGCAAATGATACAGAATTATCTGTAGAGCAATAATTTGTAAGGTGTTTATCACAGTTTATCAAAACATACTTTTCTTTTTTAGCATATTACAAAGAGACAACTAGTGGAGAAATAGTGGATATCTGAGGAATACTTGCATTTTCAGATTTTCTAGAATTGTTCTACATAACTCTTTTGTTGACTGTAGAATGTTACATAAAAATTAAAGTGGCTTATATGAGGACAGAAATCACTGGTTTAATCAATATTTAAATGTCCTTTAATTGAATCTGCTTTAGCTAATATTCTTTCCCTGAGAATTACAATCAAACTAAAGACAAATTTAATTCTAATATGAAAGTGAATAGCTCACCTTTTGGCTTTGTGTTCTAGCTTTAAATAATTTAATGAATTAGAGCACTTTTGAACTAAGGATCTCCTACTAATGGTAGCATAATAAAGAAATACATTTACAAAGTTACTAAGAAATAGCTGTTCTTCAGAAGGATCAATTCTTCATAATGTATGATGTCTCAGATATTTTACATGGGAATTTAAAAAATACTTACTAGCCGGGCTCAATGGCTCAGCCTGTAATCCCGTGCCTTGGGAGGCTGAGGTGAGTGGATTGCCTGAGCCCGCGGATTCGAGACCCGCCTGGGCAACTTGGTGAGACTTCATCTCTACAATAAATCAAAAATTAGCCGGGCATGGTAGTGCACGCCTGTAGTTCCAGCTACTTGGAAGGCTGAGGCGGAAGGATCGCCGGAGCCCAGCAGGTCGAGGCTGTGGTGGCCGGGAGCGGCCACTGCACTCCAGTCTGGGTGACAGAGTGAGACTCCAACTCAAAAAATTAAAATTAAAATTAAAAAAAGAAATAAAAAATAAAAAACACTTCCTAACCTTTGAAGAAAATTTATTTTCACTGTTTTTTTCGGTGTAACTAACAATGCAAATAAATAAAAATAACTATAATATTTAGCAATACAATATCACATTTCTTAGGGATAAAAAATAATCTGCTTAATAAAATCATATAATATGCAAAATTCCATTTTTAACATAATTGATTACTCAAAAATTGATGTTTACACAGCATTTAGCAAATTATAAAACTCACACTAATTATCTCCTGAGTTCTTATAAAATCCAAGTAAGCATATATCTCAATTATTATTTGAATTTATGACATTTAAAATTTTTTTTTCCATTTTACTATGAGAAAATGAAAACTAAGACCTATGAAGTAATGAAAACTAAGAATATCCAGTGTCAATTGTTGCACTAATTATAAATGGTCTTTTTGGTGTTTCCCTTCCTCTTACATTTTTCCTTCTCATCCTTCCCTATCTTTACAGACTAAGACAAATCTAGGAGGAGGGAATTGAGAACTCTTATAAATATGATTAGAGTGTAAAGTAGATAGAATCAAGTCACTAAAATAACATATGCATCTAAAAAGTCACATTGTACCCCATAAATACTCACAATTATGAGTTGTCACATTAATTTTTTTTTAAATAGCAAAACCTCCACTTCTTCCCACAAATCACCTCCATTCTTTCCCAATCAGCTTCCTGCTCACCTCTACACAAACCAATTAACAACTGCACTCTCACTGGTCTCAAGAAGAAAAAAGGCATGCTTACATTCTCAGTATTTTTAAGAGAAATAAAAAAGCAATCATTTTTCTGCAAATCTAACTTTCCGCTAGTAAGTGGTTGTCTATTTCTATGTAAACCTCAGATTTTAAGTGATTGAATGTGTTAAAATGAAATTGTGCATATGATTGTAAGCTGTTCTTAAGCAGATTATGTTCCTCTCTCCCTAAAAAGTGATATTCTGTTGCTAAGAAATATATTTATTTTACATATTTCCATTATTAATTTGTGACCTTATGTCACTCTTTTTTTAATCCCTGAGAGTTTTTAGTCATTTTATTTTCATTGGTTTGACAACAGTGTATTTTGATTTATAATAGTTTCTATAAAAATTCCAGTAAAACTGTGCTTGAGTTAATATTCTCAAGTCTAACTTTAGAAAAATATTTGCTAAGAAGTTTCAGTCATTTGGGAACATGTATCTCAACTTATATGACTGGTAATATAATCAACTATTTCTGCCCCCAAATATTCTACTGTGTGGCCAGGCTGATGATTTTATTTCATCGGAATTTTCTAAGCTCACTTAATATGTTTCTTATAGTGTTTGTTCTATTTTTTCATGTGTACCCATAATACTGCCTCTATTTTGCCATGTCTTTACTGCCACCTTGTAACTTATGTTAGAAAGGCCAAGTTTTAAGGGGAGCGATTCATTATACCAATGTAAATGTAATCAAACACATTGATGTTGCTGACAGGTGGCAGGTCATCAATAATAATAACAGCTGCTGACAATACCAAGTAACTCTTTTATGACATTTTGTCTTAGCTAATTCTTACTTACCATTTTGTCATTCATAGAATAGTTTCTCCTCAGATTATGAATATGCATGCTCCATTTACAATGTCACTTGATTTATCAGAATTCTTATTTTTCATTCCTTTACAATATGATTTGTGGGCCCTTTGCTTTTGTTATGAAATTCTATTTGTGTCAGTATACAAATATGTTCAAAGTAGATAATTCTATTGATCAATAAAAAACATTTGGAGAAAAAGAGTTGTTAAATGTATTAAATACTTGACGAATCACCTGAATTACTTTTGTTTTCAAAACAGGAAACAAAACCATTGATTAAAGTGATGAGAAATTTAACACCAATGCATACACAATATGATGTGAATTAAATCAGAAATGTTGTCTTTTTCATTTATGAAATATATCCAGTCTTGTAAGCACAGATAATCATCACACAAAGAAATGAGAAAGTAAAATCTCCAACTCCCCTTTCAGGCATAGGCAAAAAATAAAAAAAACAAAAACAGTAATATTACTTATTCTTAGCACAACTAAATCAAAGAAAGTTTGTATCTTTCAATAAGACATAGATCATAAAAGAATTTCCTCATATACACATAAATGAGGTTGTAATTTTATTTTTATAAAATAGTAGTTAATGGAAGCTGATGGCACAATTGTCAAGTAAGTTAGCCCACAGCCCTAATAAAGTCTTATTTCAACCTTTTGAGCTTTGTTCATTTCCTTAAACTCAGAATATTTTCATGAGCCTATATGCTAGTGAATGTTGATTTTCACAAGGCTGTGGACACCATTTTTGTGGTTGGCTTAGTTCCAATTAATTACCACTATTGAAAAAATTTTGAAATAATAAATAATACTAGTATTATGTTGGTAAGACCAGTTTTGTGATGGACAGCATTTAAGTGATATACCTTCAATAATGCATGCTTATGTTGCCTAATGGTGCCTTCCCCATCTTGGATGAGTCAAGTCAGCTACTCAATAGTCAGGTAAAGCAACAATGTGAGATACACTCCAAATAAAGTGCTGTAATCTCAATGTTATGGCCCCTCAAAAATTCATATGTCAAAATGTTCACCTCAAGGTTATGTTATTAGGGAGAAGGTCATTGAAGCAGAGCCCTCATGATTAGAATTAATGCCTTACAAAAGAGTCCCAAAAGATACCCTTTTTCCTCTCCCACCATATGAGGTTAGAGTGTAAGAAAGTAGACTTCACTAGACACCAAATCTGCCAGTACCTTGGACCCAATATCTTGAACTCCCCAGCCTCCAGAACTGTGAGAAATAAATGTATGTTTAAGTCATAAATTTATGTTTAAATATGAGTCTATAGTAACTAAAACAAAAGAAGATACTGAGATAGGTCCTGTCAAATCCACATACCAAATAAATATGAAACATTTGGAATAAAGAAAGAAAAAGGAAAGAAGGAGGGAGGGAAGAAGGGAGGGAAGAAGGAAGGAAGGAAAGAAGGAAGGAAGGAAGGAAGGAAAGAAGGAAGGAAGGAAGGAAGAAAATCATGGTTTTATTAGGCATATGACTGTGGTATGTCATATAAATTTTATTGGTCTCAGTTCCTTCAACTATAAAGTGTGAATAATTTTCCTACCATGTTCATTATTTCAAAGAATTAAATCATATTTTAAATATGTATCACAGCATTTGTAATATAATAGGTATCCAGTGACTATCAGCTATAATTGTTGTTGTTATTATTATATTGTTGTTTCTCTTCATATATACCTTTGATAGAACTTACTATAAAGTCCTATTTTAATGCAACTCTTCCATCAAAGGAAATTGCATTCTCCCATAGAATATTTTCCCAGAAAGAAAAGGTCAACCAAAAAAGAAATATTCTGGTTTAAAAAACCAGGATAGCATTTCATTCAAAACTTTATTCTTTAGATACATAATATTTGAAATCAGATAACCCCACAGTCTCAGAATGCCTAAACATTTTCTATAATTATAAAATATATGTTTTTATCTTCATTTTTGCCCTTCTAATTTTATAACCTATTACTTCTCTATTTAGTCTCATCTTAGAAAAATTTGCCATTTTTTTGTAGACCTTTCCATGGTACTCTTCATTATACTATTTCTGATTTATTGTAGAGATGAGGTTTCGCCTGCCCAGGTGGGTCTCGAACCTGCGGGCTCAGGCAATCCACTCACCTCAGCCTCCCAAGGCACGAGATTACAGGCTGAGCCACCGAGCCCGGCCCATTATACTATTTCTGAATAGTTATTGTGAATCCTGGCTCCATGAGGCAGGAGCTTCTAGGTTTTTTCCACATTTTCCACTTTACTGTTATAGAAATACAGAATGCCTTGATAGTTTCATGACTTGGTTGGCTGCATGTTTCACCTTACAGGCTTTAACACAAGCTGGGGCCTTGCACATTTCTAGGCACTGATAAAGGAATTTCAGTTGTGGCCCCAAACATGGAAGAAACTAGCCCCAGTCTTGAGCCACATTTCTGAAGATCTCATATAAATTTCATAATAGGGTCCTTTCACTGGGGACATAGCTATGTAGAATATCCCTTGTCTACTTCACTGCAAGAATATACTGCAGCTGCCTTTGTACCTATGTTCCCCTAATAAATACTTTGGACTGATCATCCTGGTGCTCAATTGCTTCTTTTTGGAATCTCAACCAGTCTTATCTTAGGACATTCTAAGGCACTCCCTTATGGAAGAGCTCCCCTGCTGTTACTTTTGCAGTGACTACAGACATGGGATCAGCTAGAACAGAACAATCTTCTTAGACCACTAATTTCCCTTGGATCATTTCCAGTGTAACAGAGCATCTCATCTCTTTTAGATATAGAAAGGAGACTCTAGGGTGTAAGAAACAAAATGGTGATCCATTTTTAAAATGGCTATTTGTTACTTCACTTCCTGGTTCTTCCTTCTTTCCTGACAGGCTTTCTCTTTTGGCAGACTCCCAATCAGAATCTAGAAATATGTATTTTAACTTATTTGTGTAGAAACCCTTGTGTTTTACCTTATCTGTACAAAATTATTGCTTAGGTGACTTCTGGAAAAGTGATATAACCTCTGAAGTATGCAGCCAATGAGGAACCAGGGGAGGGACTTGCACTTTAGGGAATAAATATTCTGACTGTGACCACCTTGGCATGCCTGCTTACCTGAGAAGCACCCTTTCTTGCAAGAATGAGATTTTAAAAACTGCTTCACTCCCCCAATCTCTGAGTCTCTGATTTGTGTTTTAATGATGAAACTGAGAAAGGTTGATTCCACCTTCCACAAAGGGACTGTAGAATTTTCAGAGTTTTCCAAATTCATTCTAATCCAGCGCTAGCTTAGTTAACACTCTCCATTTTGCATCAGTGTCAAAAACAAAGCTAAATTATCCATATGTTTCATTTCTGCTCTACTGAACTCCTGGTCACTCTCTTTGCTGCTCCCTTCACCCTCCCATCACTGAATCTTCTTTTGATTTTCCTTTTCACTTCTCTTATCCTTTTCTGGGTGACTTTTATAGTCATGTGCATCGTCTATCCAGCACTCAAGTAGATGCAAGTCATATATCCTTGCAATAAGTGACCACCCTTATTTTATCTCAACTATTCTTCCCCCAATCAACAAGGGCTTTGTTATCCACCAGAACCACTCCAATTACAAAAATTGTAACTGAAGACAATTTTATTGTCTTAAAGCTTCCAATATTTTCAGCTTTCTCCCTCATCCTAACAAGAAGTGTTCTTCAGCCTCATTAAATCTTTCTTCAAACTTTCTACCATTTAATTTTCTACCAAACTTATAGCCTCCTTCTGTCTTCTACGTATATTAAAGGTGATGGAATTCCTTGTATAAACTATTATTGTAGCAGCATGCTTAAGAATCTTCCCCCATGTTTTTTTCTATTTCACCAAGAACACAATAATGATACATTAATCCTGGATCAATCTTACCATTATGATAAACAGAAAGCCTGTAAACAGATAAAAACAAAAGAAAATTATCCAGAATAGAATAAAAACCAAGTAATGGACTGCAGGATTTTCACTTACATTTAAATGAAAAAGTTTTTACCCCACAAAATAATTCCTAGAAGAGTAGAAAGAGGAAGGAAACAGAAAGAAGAGTTAAAAAAAAAAAAACAACTTTGATTTCTAAACAAAGAGAATACAGCACAATCACCAGATTTTTCACACTAAAACCGAAAAGCTCAATATAGTATAACTGGAGTAACAGCAATTTTATAAAATAAATAATATCAAGATACATAGACACCTACAATTTTTTTGAATCCCAATAATTGTTTTAAAAGTCATAGAGATTACACAGAATAAATTTTCCAAATTACTATTATAGGCACAATGTTGTTTATATGTTTGTAAATAAATAGTTTTTGACACTAAAAATACTATCATGTAAGGCATGTCATATTCAATGTTTCTATACATAGAAAAAAACTATAGAATATCTCTGCTCTTGGATCATTGTGACAGTTGTGTATAATTATTTGCACCCTGTTTTTAAAGCAAATCATATGTAGGTGAACATATGGCTGCTTTAGATAACTTTTAATTGTTGAAATTGCCAGGTGCTAAAATTTAAACTATCGTCAGAAATTGATTGATGCTTCAAGAATTTAAGCTTTTCAAAGCAATATATAAACATTTCAAATATAGGTAGTATTATGTTTGAATATAAAAACTATAGTGTCAATAATTTTTAAAAAGTAAAAAAAAAAAAATTAAAATTAAGTCCTCATTTCCATGCATCCTTTGGGACAGACAAAATAAGCAGTGTGACTGCATGAATAAAATCTTGCCAACCCTATCAATAGAGAACTGGGGAGGTAATTTCACAGCAAAATTTTCAAAAGAAGAAAGACATATTCTTTATCTCAAACAGAACTACTTTAACAAAAATATTAGAAAATGTGACTCTTTAAGAAAGGCAGAAGACAAGGCAATTTTATAACTGGTGGGGGAGATTGAAGAGAATCTTCTTTGATGAAAGTCTCAAAGTGCAGTCTATTTCCCCAGATGAAAAAGGAAAGAGAACAAAGAAAAGCAAAATTCACCTTATAATAGGTTATAAATGGAGAAGAGGGTTGGTTTTTTTAATCTCTCATCTTTGAAGCTTATGTGGTGTTTTAAAAAGTAATTACCAAAATCTTTATGAAATATGGCATTATCTTTATGACATTTGAAGACAGAATAGAAGACGAATTGTATTATTAATCTTAGACAAAATTGCATTTATGGCACTTATAAATAATCAGACACTAGATAGTTGGTGAATCTTTTAGAACTCTAACATACATTCCCAAAGAAAAGTGTGGTAAGACTTTGTTCTCATGGAGAATATAAACATTGGCTTCAGAGAATATATACAGGATGTTCCACAAAAATTTATACACATTTTAAGTATGATGTTCATTCAAAAGATGACGCCAATCAAATGGATGCTAGCATCACCATGTGACAGGCAGGAGTGTCAAAGAAGATGGCAGAAGCACGACTGAGCAAACATCATATTATATTGCTATCATAATTAAATTCAACTTCAGAAAGTAATACATAGATAGCCTCTCTTAAAATGTGTATACATTTTTTGTGGCAACCCTTGTATATATGGCACTTGGCTATTACATTACATTTATACCTAGTTTCAACACAATCCTTCCTGGGGGGGCGGGGAGTAAGAAGTATTATAGTTCCGGGATCATTTCTAACTCTTTAACACTCTGAAAATGAGGTCAGTGACTTGTACCAATATGTACACTAACAATTCCAAAGAGACTTTAAAAATTTAATTAAGGATGAAGATAATTTGAAATTAACTAAGATATATATTCTTAGGAGGCAGCATCAGGTAGTGGAAAGAATACTATATTTGAATAGAAACAATGTCAATTTGAGTTACAAATTGTTCACTCATTAGCTACATTGCATCTCCATTTACTAAACATGTATATTCTGGAAACATTCACAGGAATATTATAGTTGTCAAATAAAATGGCATGTTTAATTTTTGTGAAGTAGAAAGCACTATGGGAATACAATATCTGTTTATCACTGGCTGCTAAATTAATAAAGATAGGGTGAAAATATGAACATTTTTGGAGTATATACATGGTATTAAGAAGTTAGCATGCATTATCTCATAAATTACAGTTAGTCTTTATTTTACAAATGCGAAAAATGATATTAGGAGAAGCTAAATAGTAATAGGAAGAATCCAATCTCATTCTCTTTTTATCTACCCCACAAAACATCATAAGAGATTGAAGTTGTTAGGACAGCATTGAGAATATTCCCTGTTTTAATCCATCGATTAACTTTTTTAAGTGCAATTGATTGTGGAATGTGGCGAATTGGGAACTTTTTCATACTACATTAAATTCCCTTAGCTTCACTTCTTACTCAAGCCCATATGTGTCAATCAATTCATTGCAGGCTTCAAGTACCTTAATTCAGATACAACCAGAATTACTTCACTCTGTGAAGCTATTTGGAATTCATGCATATGGAGTCCAGACATAGGAGAAACCAGTGTCCAATGGACTACTCTTGAATAAAGGCTACATGAAAAAGAGAAATTTTTTCTCCTTTTCAACTCCTGGTAAATTAGTTCTGATATACATTTTCTTAGGCTCTTCAGAAGGTACCATAAGATGGAGTACTGGTCACCGATAGCAGTGGTCAACTTAATACATCATTGTACTGGGTTTTCCCTCCTTCCCTGTTCACATCTTCAACCCTGGGGTTACTTCTTTAATAAACTCTCGGCATTGCAAGCTTTCATTTTGGCCTCTGTTTTTGAGAGAATCTAGGTTAAAACCTATTGTTTGATCAGTCACACAGTTTCTGCGGCTGAAACTATTTTATCTTAAGACATTGGAAAACATTAAAAACAAAATAGGATTATTTTTTGTTTAAAGACCATGTAACATAAAAACTGAAACCACCTAGATAAAATTAATAAAAAAGACCACAAGGTTAGAATCATAACGAGGCCTTAATTCTGTTAAGTTACATATATAGCTAAATCATAGGATTATCTTTGACATTGTCTCCCTCCATGCATATTCTAGCCCCTGGAGCTGCCTGCAAGATTAACATACTTGTTTTTCTCTTGAAGAACAATGGAGGTCCTGCCAACCTTCTTGATGGTATCTAGAAGTTTAATAGACCGAAGGGCACTCTGCATTCTGCTAAGCTGTCAGATGACAAGTGAACTATTGACCTGTGATCACCAACCAGAAACTGACTAGGCGGATGAAGACAATCTCACTCTTGACACCTCTGATTTTATCCCAATTCCCTAGCTCCTTGCCCACCAAATTACCCCTAAAAATTCTAGCCTCTAAAATACCCAGGTGGAGGATTCTAGATATATCTCCTTTTCTCCTCAATCAGCTGCTTTGTGAGTATTTAACGCTTCCTCCACTGTAACACCTGCTGTGTCAGTCTCAGCTTTTTGAGGCAGCAGGCATACGAACCCAGGAGGCTGTAAAAAACCTGTAAAAAGTCTCAAGAGAAGTGAGGGGCGAGAGAAAGACTGCTAGGGAGAGAGAGAGCAAGAACAAAAGCAAGAGCAAGAGCAAGAGAAAGAACACTTAAGGACCAGATTTGGCCAGAGTAACTTAATACAACAAGGTAAAAAGAAATAGCCAAGTGTGAAAGTCAGTGATAGAAGCAACATTCAAAATACACATTTGTATTGCCTCAAAATGTTCCACAATATAAACTTTAATTTCTATTTGATATGCATACTTAACTTTAAATCCATTCAATCAGCAGAATAATTTAGTGTTTCATTTCTAGATCTTATAAATCAATTGAATTTTGAAAAAACTGATTTTACAATTCAGCTTATAGGATAAAGTTAAGTAAATTAACACTAGCACCTTGTTTGGTTTTACTCAATAGTTTTACTAATTATGTTATTTTCACATTTTTTAAAAAAATGATTTATTTTTAAATTGGCAAAATCTGTGTATATGTATGCTATGGAGCGCAATGTTTTGAAAATATGTACAATTGTAGAATAGCTGAGTCAAGCTAATCAAGCATGCATTACCTCATATACTTGCCTTTTTTGTAGTGCAAACACTTGAAATATAATCTCTTAGCAATTTGGGGGTATAAAATAGATTGTTATTAGCTAGAATCGACCATATTTACAATAGATCTCTTGAACTGATTCCTCTTATATAACTGAAATATAGTAACCATTGAACAATATTTCCCTAACATCTCCTCCCAGCCCCTGGAAATCACCACTCTACTCTCTGCTTCTATGAGTTTAGCTATTTTAGATTCCACATATAAATGACATCATGTGGTATTTGTATTTTTATGCCTGGCTTACTTCACTTAATATAATGCCATTCACATTCATCCATGTTGTCACAAATGGCAGGATTTCTTTATTTTTAAAATAATATTTGATTTTGTATATATACCACATTTCCTTTATCTATTTATCTATTATTGATGGACACAGGTTGATTCCATATCTTGGCTATTTCACATTCTTTAAACCTAAGAAAGAAAAAAATCATGTAAAATGCATAGTAAAATTATAAATTGAGTAATCATAAGACATTGAGTATATAAGTGCTTTTCCTATAACAATTAATACCATTACATTGAAAAATTAAATAAAAAGAAAAGGCCAACTGTATTTACCATTTGTGAGCAGAAAAATATATTATAATGTATTAATTTGCTTGATTTTAGTAACCATGTATATGTATATCAAAACATGTTGTACATAGTACATATTCATATAAAAAATTGTACATCTCTAACAGTATAAGTGTCTATTTGTGTATTGGTCTATTGCCTCAACCCTCAAAAATATCTAGCTGTATTTTCCTACATTCATTGAGCATTTTGGAGATGACCTACTACATAATACAGACTTTGTGTTATCCTCAAAAGAGGCTCTTTCCAGATATAGGCTTTCATCCTTCCAAGTAGTGGTCTTGAGGCACAGTCAGTACATGTCCCTGCCAGCCAAAAGACACATACTGAGGACCACTGAGAAGCAAGTCTTTCAAAAAGATGTGCATAAATTAAAACAAAAAAGGCACAGCTTTGAATTTCAGGTGTTGATTTACAATCAAACTATTTTCTCACATGGACGACTCTAAGAAATACGTTCCAAGATGAATAGTGGCTATGATTTATAACATATTCATGGTCAATGATTCTACAGCTCAATATTGAAAAGGCAAGCCAGAAGCTATTCAAATAAACAAGGACCAGAAGGATACATTTAAAGAGAAAGGAAACAGCATCAATTCTAGGGAAGATTGCAAATCAACCTGTAGAATTAGATTTTTTTCTTCTGTGTTAGTGTCTTTATTTATGGCTTTGTTTGTGAAATAGGCCTCAAAACAATAATGTGTCATATACTTTTATGAGTAATTTTACTTTTGCACATTTATTTTACAGATTTAATGCATGAGACAATAAAAATATAATGATATTCACCAAGGCACTATTTATAAGAGTTATCAAAATATAACTTAATTGTCTAACAACAGTTGCATGGGTTAATTATAATATGGTATATATTTAAAATTAAATCATAGGTAGCTTTTCTTGAAAAAAAACTAACTACCTGGGTAAATGATTATGCTATAATATGCTTTATTTAGCATTTATTTTCTGCTACACTCTTCACATTTTAGTGAAAATAATCTGCAAATTGTTATACAAACGTTTCTTTCTGTAGCTATAGATGCTTCAGGTTCTGTTCATCCTGAAAAACTTATTTCCAGTTTTATCTGGTTTTTATTTACTCAATTAAAAATACTTTCAGACCTAGATTATGCCAAATTCTCAAACTTAATGTTGCCATAGTATAATGATATATCCTCTATCATGTTTACTGTTTGTGCAAATGCATATATATCTGTTGTTTTATTAATGTCCATATTTTCCAAGAAAGAAGTGTTTTCATTTACTCACCATTGAATTCCTAGCATATGGCACCATTTTCAGTTTACAATGTTTGTTGAGGCTCAGAGCTTAAAGAAAGAGTTTGCTGTTTAGCCACCAATAGTGAAATTAGTTAAATCCCTTTAGCTGTTTGTGCCTTCACTATTCACCTCAGATTTTAAAAGAGATTGTACTTATGAGCAGCTCCAGTCAATGATTGTTAATTATTTAGGGGAAAAATAACTTTATTATTTAGGGAAAAAATTACTAATTTTTTTCCTAAACTCCCTCTTAGATAATCCAACATGAGATTTCATCTGCCAATGTAGTCTGAGGCTCTCACTTACCAGTCAATCCTGTTTCCTCTTATCATTCTTTTCATAGTTGTCTTAACTGCATCACTGTCTGGATGTGCTGGCTTCCCAATCCTGCTTATTTTCTCAGTCTTTTGTTTTGTTTTAATATTTCAGTAAAAAAACAGCAATAAACATTTGGGTTTCTATCTTCTCAGTGTTTGTCTCTAAGGTGTCCCTACTAACACAATATGTGCTTAATAAATATTAAGTAAATGGACGAAACCAGAAGGAAAAGGATGCAAGAATGCATTACTTACTGGAAGATGAGAAAACAAAGGATGCCTTGTGATATGATGTCAATCTTGTGGCAAGAAAATATAATATCAAGATTAAGAATACTTGAGTTTGAATCCTGACCTAACACTTCTTGAATGTTATCTAATCTATGAGAAATTACTCAACTGCCCCGTGATTTAGATGTCTTCTGTAAAATGAATGTTTATTATACTACTAACAAATTAATAGAATTGTTAAAACAATTGACAAATGTAAAATATATGAGTAATGCTTATAACTGATTGGTTCATAGTAAGCAAGCAAGCAAGATAGATATAATATGATATATATAATATATGTATATATGAGAATCAATTATCTATTTTTTTTTTTAGTCTGGTGGTCTCACTTTGCTGCTCAGGCTAGAGTGTAGTGGTACAGTCATGACTCACGATAGCATTAACCTTCTACCTCAGCCTCCTAAGTTGCTGGAACTATAGGGTCATGTCACCATGCCTAGCTAATTCTGTTTTAAACTTTTCAGAAACAAGGTCTCATTATGCTTCCTAGGCTGGTCTTGAACTCCTGGGATCAAGTGATCCTCCTGCCTTGACCTCTCAAAACACTGGGATTATAGGCATGAGCCACCATACTAGGCCAAAATTTTTTATTTAAGAAGATATTATTTCCAAATGATAAGTTTCTTGTATGAGCGAGCACCCTGTCCTGCATTCTTAGTTTTTGATATTTTTTGCATATAGAAGAGCATCTTTCTTGGTTATCATTTAGTTAATAGAGGAAAAATAAATTTTACTAGCTTACCAACCTCGAATAACTTACTTGAAAGCACATGCTATCTTATAGAAACTGAGTAACTACAAACAGAAACCAGGGTAATTTCTCTGACTCTCAAGCATCTTTTTTTCTGTCTCTATCTTTATCTCTCCCCCCCGCCAGAGGGTTTTTCTTTATTTTTATCATGTATGTGGTAGAAAATAGACTTTCTAGCTATATACAAACTCTTATTGCAAGAGCTCAACAGAAATCCAAAATGGTAACTTAGTCTTGATTCCAGTTTCTTAAGAATTAAATTGCCCCAGTTTCAATGACATGACTATGAGTATATAGCTAATTGATTAGTTATAGGCTTATGGGGTTACATAACCTGCTGCTCCTTTAGCAGGATCCTTGAAAGACGTCTCTGAGAATGGGCTATGGACAGGTTTTCTAAGAAGCGACTATATCGAGAAAAAACAAAGCAGGAAAAACAATTGCCAATTTGAGCACACTACAAAGTAAATCATTTTTTAAGAAGTTCTGAGATCAAATTTGCAGGTAATATTTTCACAAATTTTGACAACTTTTCAAAACTTGGACCCATCATGAAGTATCAGTGCTGTAGAGACAACATGCTTCTTCTTTAAACTTTACTCATATTGTAGAAAGTACTCCTAGGTTTAACTTCAACTTTATTCGTGAAGGCAACATGGAAAGAACTAGGATATGGTATCTACCAGAACATTTTTTCTAATATGACTGTATTCATAAGTGATAGTGTAATAATATAGTAATGATTTAACTCTATACTTTTTTAAAACTTGTAAATAAGGGCATAAAACTATTCTCATGTTTATATTTTTTGACAAAATTATTTTATTTGTAATATCTAAAGTTCTACTTGCGAGTCTTCAGCCAGAATTAGGGGTTCTTCTGTTAGAAGTGACAGGTTTTTGAAAAAATGTTGGACTCTTGTGGACAACAAAATAATTAGTATAGAATCACATGAGGCATAATAACAAAAAATAAAAATAACAATAATCCCTTCCTAAAAATAATTATTGTGATTTCAGGTGAAGATGAGTTGGAATGCCAGTTCTTCACTTTTCAGCTGTAGGTATCTACCTGGAAAGATTTTTCATTATTTTGAAGTTTCCTTTCATCTGTAGAAATTATAACAACACCTTATACTAATACTGTCTTATCAGTACCACTGTTAGGTTAAGTGGCATAGCATTTGTGCAAATATCTGACATATAAATGCTATTCTTTGTTTTCTTATGTAGTCTAAAATCAGATATATTACATAATAGATTCTTTTCCAGTCTCCATTAAGGTTTCACACAAAATGAGGGCATTTGGATAAATACATACCTGTAAACTCAGTGGCATCTGAAATAAAATGCTATGCCTGGAAAAAATATAAACGTAAAATTTGACTTAAACTTCTCTACTTTCTCCTCCATTTACCCTTTAAATTCTCAGTTAAGCTTCCTGACAAAAAGTGAATATATCCAGAATTGAGATTAAAACATTGATAATTTTGTTCTATGTTTTATAAAATAAAATTGTGGATAGAGTAACATGCCAGAGAAAGATGACAAGTAAAAGGCTGTCAATAGTGTACTTCATATAAAGGTAACCAGGCTATCAAACAGAGAAAGGTATCTTTTATTTAAGGGTATGCCCCATTATTTAAGAATGTTGTGGGTCTTCTAAAATGTAGAAAAACAGGCCATTACCCTAGAATCCTTCAGGTCAGAAATGACTCAACCTTTTACCCTTCATACTATCTTGTTGTAGAATGGATACTATAGGATTTAACAAAAGATTTAAGACCAACTATGAAGATGTAAATACATTATGGATCCTCTGCAAGATTTGGTGCATTGGTCTTTTGATGTGTCTGTTTTGCTAGGATGCATTCTCCATCACTCAATCAGATAATAATCTGTAGGTTGCAGGGAAGGTATCTTGGAGATGTGATAGAAGACCAATAATCAGTTGACTTTAAGTAAGAGAGATTATTCTGGATAATCTGCATGGTCCTGAGTCAATCAGTTGGAAATACATAAGTGCCAAGCTGAGGCTTCACTGATGAAGAAGAAACTCTGCCTGTAGTCAAGAGTTTCAGCCTTTCTCTGAGAATTCCAGCCTGCTCTTCCTAATGTCTTGCCCTATGGATTTCAGACTTGGTTAGCCAGCTCCTACAATAACATAAGCCATAAGTATGTTCATATATATATGAACGTTTTTCTTCTTTTCAGACTGATTCCTGACTGATACACTCAATTGATTCCTGATAACACTCACCAAAGTTACTTGCAAATTAGTGTAGTCAATCACAGTTCACGATGTTGTTTTGAGTATTAAAGGACAGCCATGTATGTGTAATGCTTAGCATGGTATCTGTTATGCATAAAGTGGATGTTATTCTAAATGCCTTCACTATCACCCTCCTGAAGACATAAAAAACAAAATCAGACTAAAATTGCAGCAGACTCTGGAAAGTTACTTGCCTATTATCTTCTTCTTCCCTATAATCTTAAGTATATGATTTGCATACAGTCTCAAGGAAAAAGTCACACAACTACAATTAATATTAATCAACACAATCTGATATGTGTTATGTAACGTTTTTCTTTAGTAGAATTTTACTGCAGTATTATATTTTTTGAAAAGCAAAGGTTCATCTCCACAACTTAGTGAAGGCTGAGGAACTTGCTTGAACTCATACAACTTCATTTTTCTCTGTGAAAAGGGGATCACAATTATTTATTGATTTATTGCATCACAGGGTTTTTGCATGAAGTATTTTAAATGCCTATTATATAGTACATACAGTCAACACTGCTGTTGTTGTTATTAATCAGACATCTCAAATTTTGAATTAGGTATCAGGATCTCTTGAAGCCACATTTTCAAACTTTTATGACCCTTAGTTGGCACTCTGAAAGTACAAATTACACAGTAGACTGGTTTTCCACTGTCCTGTTTTCCTATTACTGAATTTTTAAAAATAGCAGAGATAACTATTACAAATGTATTCCTTAGATCCACTATTTGTGCCCCAAGTAGTTGTGACTCTAAGAACTATGCAGAAAGCTGCAACACTTCACATGATGTTGATTGCCTGCTTGGCTTCATCCACATACTATGAGTAGTTCTCAAAGCAACTGCCACATGAGCAGCCAACAGATATGTGAAAAAATGTTCAGCCTTACTAATCATCAAAGAAATGCAAATCAAAACCACACTGAGATACCACCTAACTCCAGTCAGGATAGTCATCATTAATAACTCAAAAAACAACAGATGCTGGTGAGGTTGTGGAGAAAAGGGACCGTTTCTACACTGTCGGTGGGAGTGTAATTAGTACAACCTCTGTGGAAAACAGTGTGGCAATTCCTAAAATTAGAGCTAAAAATCGACTTTCCATAGGACTTAGTAAACCCCCTTCAGGGAATATATTCGGAGGAACTCAAATCATTCTATTAAAAAGATACCCGCATGTGCATGTTTACTGCATCACTATTCACGATAGCAAAAACATGAACCAACCATGCTGCCCATCGAAAACAGACTGGATAAAAAATGATGTGGTACACATACATGATGGAGTATTACACAGCCATAAAGTAGGACAAAATTATGGACTCTGTAGTAAATTGGATGGATTTAGAGTCTATCATACTCAGTGATTTATCACAAAAACAAAGAATTGAGTATCACATGTTCTCACTCAGAAGTGGACCATGAATATTAATCATAATACTATAAGAAAGGGATTGGCAGCAGTGGGACACTGCCAGCAGGTGGGGGGGGGCACATAACATCAATAAGTGTACCTGATCTCAAACCAGGTGAAGTGGGGACTAAAGGGAGGTTCAAACTTTACTTGTACGATGACCACCTACCTACCTACTCCTCAATTATATCCCACATCTTCAAAACAAAAAAAAAAAATTACCTTGGAAGCTTTTGTATTCTAAGTTTATGAGAGATAATTACTTGTCATTTTATCTTTGTTTCTACTATCTTTATCTAGTTTAGTGTCAGAACAATGTTGCCTTCATAAATAGTTTGAGAGGTATTCTTTCCTCTTTTCTGATACAGAATGTGAAAATTTGGTGTTAATTCTTTAAAAAATAGATAAGATATTCCAATGAAACATCTGGGCTTACCAATTTATTTTTTGGGGGGATGGTTAAATTATGAATTCACTTGCCTTGACACTGCATCCTTACTTATTTTTGCAAACAACCAGCTTTTTAAAAAATTTTTATTTTATTTTAAAGATAACCCAATTCAAGGTTGGGTACATAATTGGTACCCAGGTAAATTCTAGGTACTCTTATTGATCTTAGATGCCCCCCCCCACCTGGCAGAGTCCCACTACTGCCAGTCCCTTTCTTATAGTATTATGATAAATATTCAGGGTTATGAGTGAGTACATGTAATATTCAGATCTTTGTTTCTGTGATAGATCACTGAGTATTATAGACGAAATCCACCCAAGTTGCTGTGAAGTCCATAATTTTGTTTTCCTTTATGGTTGTGTAATATTCCACTGTGTATCTGTACCACATTTTCTTTATCCAGTACACTTTCAAAGGGCAGCCTAGTTGGTTCCATGCTTTTGCTATTGTGAATAATGTTGCAACAAACATGTATATGCAGGTATCTTGCCAACTGTAAATCTGACAAAGGTCTAAAATCCAGGACCTACAAGGAACTCAAATGTGCTGAAAGGAAAAAAACAAACAACCCTATTAAAAAGTGGGTCAAAAATATGAATAGACACTTTTCAGAAGAAGACATATGAGCATCCAACAGATATATGAAATATGCTGAGCCTCACTAATCATCAAATAAATGCAAATTAAAACCACACTGAGATACCACCTAACTCCAGTCAGGATGGCCATCATCAATAATTCAAAAAACAACAGAGGTTGGAGAAGATGCAGAGAAAAAGAAACACTTCCACATTGTTGATGGGAGCATAAACTAGTACAATCTCTGTAGAAAATAGTGTGGTGATTTTTAAACGATCTAAAAATCAACCTTCCATACAACCCAGCAATCCCCCTTCTGGGAATATACCCGGAAGAACTCGAATCACTCTATGAGTGATTTTTTTAAAAAGTAACTAGCTTTTAAATTTTATTTTCTCTATTGTATTTCTATTTTCAATTTTATTGATTTTCTCTGATATTTTTATTAATATCTTCTTTCTGTTGGCTTTGGGACTTTTTGTTCTTTATTTTCCAAGTTATTGAGATAGAATCTTAGATAATTTACTTGATCATTTCATTTTTTCTAATATATGTGGTTAGTGCTATATATTTTCTTCTTCCCTTAGCTTTAGCAGTGTCCTAGATATTTTTATTATTGTATTTTCTTTATGGTGCAATTCAGTGAATGTTTTAATTTCTCTTAAAATGTCTGTCTTCTTTGACCCAAAACCATTAAAAGTGTGTTTAGTTTTCAAGTATTTGAAGACTTTCCTATCATGTATTATTGATTTTCAGTTGAATTTCATTGTAATTCATGAACACGTTCCAATTATTTCAGTGTTTGAAAAATTATTTTAATGGCTCTGGCTGTGGTTTATTTTAATATATGTTCCCTGGGTGATTGAAAATAATCTGTACTCTATTTTTGTTCAATGGAGTTCCCAGCAAATATTGATTAGAACCTATCAGTTTCCAATATTGAGTTCCCTATACTTGTTTATCTTGTGTCTAATTGTTCTATTAATTAAGACAGATATGTTGAAGTCTTCAATTATCACTGTGAATTTGTCTATTTTTCCTTTCAGTTCTATCAGTATTTGCTTCACATATGTTGAAGCTCTGTTGTGGATTTAGGAATGCTGAATAATCTTTGTGTATCAACCATTATTATCATTGTGCCATGTTCTTCTTCATCCCTGATAATTTCTTTTTTCTGAAGTCTATTTCTTCTGACATGAATATAGCTACTCTAGACAATGTGGTAAAAAGATTCTCATTATTATCACATGGAGATAGAAGACCAGGCATTCCACTGGTCTCCACTGACACCAGAGTGGCAGGGGCCTTGTTATCTATCACAAGATATATGTTTTAAGTCTCAGGTTCCTCCTTGGCCTTTAAATTTATTTATTTATTATTTTATTTTAATTATCAAATAATAATGAATTACAATTACATGCTTATGGGGTAAAATGAGATGTTTTGATATACGCTTGCATTGTAGAATGAATAAATCCAGCTAATTAATAAATCTATCACCTCACAGACTTATTGTGTGTGATGAAAGCATTTAAACTCTACTGGTTTTGTAATTTTGAAATATACAATATGTTATTATTTATCATAATCACCAATAGGTGTAATATATCACTAATGCTTATTCCTCCTATCTAACTGAAATTTCGATCAATATTTCACTTTTCCTCATCTACCTTCTATCTCCAGCCTCTGACAACTACTATTCTACTTTCTAATTCTATCAGTTTAACTTTTTTAGATTCCACATGTAAGTGAGATCATGTGGTATTTGTCTTTCTTTGCCTGCCTTAGCATTTAGCATCATATCCTGCATGTTCTTCTACATTGTCACAAATGGATCTCCTGCTTTTTTAAAGCCAAATAGTACTTTATTATGTATGTCTACTACATTTTTTATTTATTCATCTCATGATGAACACTCAGGTTGCTTCATAACTTGTCTGTTATAAATAATGCTGCGGTAAACATGGGAATGCAGACATCTTTTCAACATACTGATTTTAATTCTTTGGAATATACACCTAGAGCAAGGATTACTGAATCACAAGGTAATTCTATTTCTAGTTTTCTAAGGAACATCAATACTGTTTTCTGTAATGGTTATACTAATTGACATTCCCATTGACAGCCACAAGCATTCTCTTTTATCCACAACCCCACCAACACTTATTTTTCATCTTTTTGAAATAGTCATACTGCTCAGGCAAAGTGTTGGTATCAACTTACAGCCTTGTGAGAAAGTAAGCTTTGGTTCCTATCTGACCTTGTCTAGCAAGACAGGAGTTGAGCTACGCGTTCTCTAGTGTTTAACTAAAGAAAACAGTTATTACCTAAAGGTTTTCTGGCTTGTTAGGCTGCTCCTTAATTGGTCTTTGGCTAGAGAGAGCAGGCTTTTATTGTAGCTTTTTGTTTGTACCAATGACATTTCTGAGTTCCAGGTTTATCCAGTACTAAATTTGAGATATTTGAGGAAAAGGAAAAAATAAAGCAAAAACAAAAGAGACAACAGAAACAACCCAAACAAAAAAGAAAACTCAGCCATATTGTTTCTAAGACCATGTTGTACTCATCTGGTCTGACTCCTATTCATTTTTCAGAATCTTTTTATTCATGTTTTATATAATATACTCAGGGTTTTTAGATGCAATTAGCAAAACAAATAGGGAAAAAATACTTTTACACTGTCTTTTTGGAAGCAGAAGTCCCTGAGGGAACTTTGAATCACACTTATGACCAAGATTCACCACAGGCCACTTAATTAGACTCTCTGAAGATGATAATGTGTATTTTTAAAAGTCTCATGCATGTACTCAGTTAATTAAGGAGTTATTTTGCAGTTTTTATTTTGAAGCTTAGATTTTGAGTGCCTTAAGATGAAGATTAAATTCATACCTTGCAAATTGCAGCATCTAGGATCCTGATGTATCATTTGATTTGAAAATTTCTATACACAAAATATACTTTTCTTCATGAAAAGTTTGTGTTATGATTTCTCTGTTTTGCAATCTGTTTTCAGAAAGGTGCTTTTCTCTGTTCTTTCACTTACCTTGTAAAATCAGTTACTTTGTAATTCAGTTGTACATGAATTATTTACATTTATGTGTGTGTGTATGAGAAAGGAGGAGAAAGAAAGCCAGATATGAAAACAGACAGAAAAAGATAAAGATTTAATTGCATATGATATCAAGGGAATTCTATCAATGGACATATTGGTTTATAGACAATTTGAAATTCATATTCACATAGAAAAAGAAAATTAACTTGTTCATACAAAAGAAATACAATTACAGACTTTATGAGCTTCACCTTCCATTTATATGATGTTATTATCTGCATCATTAATGTATGTCAGATTAATTTTTTCTCAAATCCTATGATATTGCAACAACAATTTTTTTATGTTCTCTGTTACCCATGCACTATGGTAACCTGCTTTTGGTTTTGAAAGATATCAGCAGAAATATTTTTGCAATATTGTTTTTATGTGGTACTATAACACACTGCCATTATTTTAAAAATATTATTATAAGATGAAAGCCATATATTAAATAAATATAAAACATGAATTACTATTTGCAAATATGTATGTATATATGCTTATCAAAATGCCTTAAAAAATAAGCCTTAGCTCAGAAGTGCAAGGCTGCAGTGAACTATGACTGCACCACTACACTGGAGCCAGAACAGCAGAGTGAGATCCTGTCTCTAAGAAAGAGAAAAATAATAATAAAACAAAACTTAGTAATTACTAAAGATTGGAAGATTTTTAAGAACACTACAGCAGAATATCAATTTTTGAAAACAGAGCACATATTTCTTTTCTAGTGAGTATTCTAAAAGGAAAAATAAGAGAACATTATAAAACAATAAAAATAAAAACTAACTTATCAGGTTGACAAAAAATAAAGATTGTTTAAGATTTGCTATGCAAGCTGCTAGGGGAGGGAGGGGTATACCTCATCAACAAGGGTAACTGCATGATCAATATTTGTATACCTAACCCTGAAATGTACCCCACATCTTTATCATAAAAATTAAAAAATATATATATTTGCTATGCAACTAAGAAGCAATTACATAGAATAAAATAGCACAGTCTCCAGGTTTGTAGTGTCATTTTTATTGAAAAATCTCAAATGTATAAAACTCAATTAAATCTTCAAAATAAATATTTACTATGCAAATGCTAACTAAAAAATAAAATAGAAGCATAAATATCAATGCCAAATTTATCTGCTAGAGAAAATACATGAAAGTATTTAAAATGTATTTGAAAAATAGTGGACAAAAATAATTAAATTGTTATTAACATGGTGTAGTAGGCTAAAAAAACACACCTCAAAGACAATATTGTATGTGCAAGAAATGGGATATTAAATTATCGGAGAAAAAATAATGTATGATTCACTATATTATATGAGATATACAGCAAACATTGTGAGAAAATTGTACAGCCTTAATTACATAATTTACAAAACAAACTCCAGACAAAAGCACAATGAAAAATTAAAACAAAAAGTTTTAAAGGTAAGTATTGGTAAAAAGTTTGAATCTTGTAAAGTTTTTTTTAAAGAATAATTGAGAATATAATCACTAAGACTTTAAATTAAAAAGTGTATTAAAATACAATAATATATATTTGACTCACTTTGCTACCAAGGATGTGTATTTGCTTCCAAAAGGGAAAGGATGCTAGTTACAAAAGCTGAATATAGTGTGGGCCAAAACTCTAAGTAAGACTGAGTCAATACTTGGGAGGAAGAGACTAGAGCTCTGCCAAGAGATAAGACGTAAAAAGAAATGGGTGATAACAAAGGAGGATAGAAATGAAAGTATCTGGCAGTATCAAATATCCAAATATCCTTTTCTGTTTTTCTCCTCTTGCATCATTGATTGTACATTTAGTTTTGCCAGTTTTATATTTTCCTCTTTTTTTTCCTCCCCCTCTGGCAAATTACCTAGCGTGGCTAATAAGTGCATAATTCTTGCCCTTTTGGGAATAGAGAAGAGCTGACAAGCACCACTTTCTATTACTGTATTTCTGTTTACTGCATAAGCCTGTGACAGTGTCTTACTGTTTCATGAAGTAACAGTTTTACTTCTAAAAGAAAGATGCAAAGAAGAAAGGATTGTGCCCTCTTTCTGTCTCTATGAGCAGACTTTTATGAGATGAGTCTGACAGTTATGAAGCTATTGTCTGTCAGCTTCGAATTCATCTTTCTATTCGTGATTTTGCTGACTTCCTCTTAGGGTATGGAAAGTGCGGGGGCGGCATGGAGAATGCAAAACTGGAAGAAACAGCAGGGATTTCCTACTTCCTGTTGGCTTCTTACACCATTCTATTTTTTATCAGTTTTGTCCCAGTTCCCTTTCTCCACCCACTGAGCCATGATTTGTTTCAGCAGCAGCAAGTGCACTCATTTTGTAGTTTTTCCTACCCTTTGCAGAACCACACTCATTTTGGCCCTTAATGACAACAGCATCAGACAGTAGCTGTCTGTTCCTCAAATATCTGACTGCAGACTCACAGGACCCCTCCTCCAAACCTTGAGTTTATTATAATAATTTCAAATTCCATTTAACAATCCAGTTCTATGAGTGGTGACTGTGAGGACTGTCTTCCTGATACTTTCATGTTCCCTTTTTGTCCTTAACAATTGTTTATACAGTTAACACTTATTGGTAATTAAGTCTCTCTGTTAAAGCAATTGACATGATTTCTGTTTCCTAACTGGATCTTTGCTGAAACAGAATTGTTCACATTTACCCTTTGAGACCTCTTTATGGGTTACAATCACACAAGAATAATCCATTTTCTTTTGTGGTTCATTCATAAATTCAGTTAGTGTTTACTGAGAAAACATTATGAATGTTTAGCACTCTTACTGAGGGTGTTGTCCGAGTATTAGGGTGAAGCAATGTATAAATCCTTACCCTCACATAACCTAAAATGTAATAAAGGATATAAGTGAGTACACAAGCAATTAAAACACAGTGTCTTGTTAGGTTATAGGTAAAGGTGTGTGGTTTATAAGAGCATCAGATCTAGTCCTCAGATTTCAGAGAATGTCTCCTGAAAGAAATGTCAGAAAAAAGTACAGGGAGGAGACACTCTCAAATAAAAAGCAGCATGAATAATAATATACATGCAGCTCAAAAATATCAATTAACAAGAGGAATATAGAAAGGAAGAAATAATTTAATTTCTCTCAGCATTTTGGTCAGTATTTGTTTTTTTAATAATGATGCTAAAATTCCAAAAGTACATACATCTGACTTTACACCAAAATTATGACTTGATAAGACAAAGAACAACAGCATCTCCTAAACTCTGAGACCTAAATTTACAACTTATCCCTGAAACTCATGTTTATATATCCATCTATTTATGCTTGTTGACAAATATATATATATATACCTCCAAAGCATCATGACTTATGTAGTCATCTTTTCAGAAATTCAGGAGCCATATCAAGACTGAGTGGACTACTTCAATCGTTTTTTTCCCAGATGAACTTTCCCATATGCTTTAATTTTGACAATCATAGTGGGCCAGGAATTTCCATGTTTTATATAATTTAATCTTTACAACTACCCTCAGTGATTCATAATTTCATTCCATTTTAGAACCAATAAAACTGAAGGTCACAAGACAAGATATGCATCCAAATGGCGAAACTACATAGTTCCTCCACTATAAGAAAATTTCTTTTTTTTCTTTTTTATCCCCCTTTCTTCTCAACCTCCTTTTCTCCTTCTTTCCTTCATTTCTCATTTATTTTTATTTAATGATGATTATGTGAAATTTGTTTTTGTAAAAATTGAAGTATAATTTACACACAGTAAAATTTACCCCTTATGCCCCAGAACAATTTACTCATATTTTCAATGAGTTTTGACAAATGCATACAGACATGTAACTACCACCACAATAAGGATACAGAAGAGTACTGTCACCCCCCAAACTTCCCTTTTTTGTCTCCTTATAGTCAGTCCCTCATCGCACTCCCCTTCCCCAATAATAATGTCTAAACTATGCCCTCTCTCAGGGCTAGAAGATACTACTCAGTTTTTTCCCTCATCCCCAGTGGGACCTCTCCTGTGACCTAGAGTGACAGGATTTTATGTCTTTCCTCAGTGGTTTATAGCTTCTGTTCCATGGGGAAACATAATCCCTGGGAAGCTATGCACTTTGCGGAGCACTAGCTAGTCCCTCCTTTAGGCCTAAACCACAAGCAAGGCCTTCCTCCCTCTTCAGCCTGCCCACAGTCATTCTCAAAAGGTCTAAAAAGTTTACTGGTGGGTACAAACTGTCCTTGTGTCTGTAGTTCCCAGGAGTCTTATACTCTCTTACAGTAGTTCACACTTTCCCTTTAGCTATTTGTTATACGTTTGAGCTAAATTATTCTTTTTGGCTAATATGGTGGCCATGTCTTTCTCTGGGGCTCTATTTCAGGTCAGATAAAGTTCACTTCCTGTCTCTATTTAAAGATGCTGTCCTTCCTTAAATTTCAAAAAAAAATTGGATGCTCTGTGACATCAACTCTCTGTTGACTTAAATAAATTGTAACATTGTAAATAATCCATCTTTTTCTTGTTGGTAGGAACAGATTATTAGGACAGAAGTCTCTCATTTTTTTCATCTTAGGAAGAAGATGGAAGTGTTTTTCATTTTTAATACTGAAAACTAAGGCAAATGCCAAATTATGACATACATTTTGAGATAAGTAATACCTTTGTAATCAACTATATAGTCAGTTTTTTATGATCTGAGAATATCAATACCGGGAGCTATCAATTAGTGAGTCTTACTCAATCTTATAAAAGTGTACAAATTTTAGGATGGCAATAATTCTGAAGTGCAACTGTATATCTTGATTTCTTGTTCATTTTATTTTCAAAGAAGATTATCTGTTTTGGTTTTAGTTGTTTATTACAGAATCTGTGCTGTGCAGTGTTAAACATCAAGGTTATCTTAAATCTAAATATTCTATTAACTGGTGATTTGTAATACATTGATATTAAATGCATTGTATTATTTTTAATAGTTATTGTATTGTTATAATCATTGCAATATTGTGTTATTATATACAATATATCGTATCCTTATAAAATAATTGTACCAGTTATTCACTTATAATACAATGATATGGATATATTTCATTGTTTTACTCTAAATCATGCATATTTTGAAAAACAAGTTGGCCATTATTTTTGACATGGAAAATCATTCTGTTTTAGGTTTGCCTTCACTGATTGATGACTTTGCCAGTCTGTCCAATAGTTCCTTTGTGAATAAACAAAATATAATCTTACAATAGTTCCACAGAATCTAAAGCTTTGGAATGATTCTTGGGAACAGCCACCAAACAGTTCCCTTGGCAGATCCAAAGCCTAGAAAAATAATAACTGAAGACATTGTTAATAATGTGATGTTATGCTACATTTAAATCACAAATGCTAAGCTTAATTATTTTTAATTGTGACTGAACTATTCTTCAGTTTAAATGCTCCAGAGTTATAGACATCTCACTGATTTATTGATGTTACAGAAAGGAAAAAAAGGTGTTATAGCAAGATCAAACATTTGGATAACTAAGTCACTACATATGTATTACAATATATGTCATCATATACTTGTCTCACATAACTTTTCTTTTTTTTGTAATTTTTCCTATTTTTTTCAGCTATCTGGCCATGGTAGGCTAGCTATGGTTGGTTAATGATAATATTTAGTATACAGGGCACATAATTATGAGGGAGGGGCCCCCCAACCCATAATTTATTTACTAAAAATTATGCACTTGTTCTTACATGGTTAAGCTTCAGTCACCTTCAAAGTATTCTTTGTTTGCTGCAATGCACCTATCAAGATACTTTATCCACTGCTCATAATATTTTTTGAACTCATCAGCTATGACATCTTTTAGTGCTTCTGCCGATTTTTGTTTCACCTCTTTCACATCAGCAAAAAGTTTCCCTTTGAGAACTTTTTTCATCCGGGGAATCAAACAAAAAATCACTCAAAGTGAGAGAAGGTGAATAGGAAGGGTGGGAAATGGGGGTCATGCCATTTTTGGTCAAAAACAACTGAACACTCAGTGCGGTATGAGCAGGTGTACACGTAAAACACCTATAATGAAATGGACAAGCTTGTTGAAAGAATCTCAAAAAAAAAAAAAAAATTTACGGAAGCCAAATGCACCCACTCACAACAATGCTAGCTGGGACACTGATGTCTATGGGTTCCTAGAAGATTTACCCAGTAAGGGAGGTCTGTACTATGGGATGCCTGCCCTTCAAAAAAATTCAGATTTTTGTGTGGTCCCCCTTCATATATCAAGCATGAAACCATGGAATTTTCAAATTAACTTCCAATTACTAGTTCTACAATTTTCATTTTCTCAGTATTCTCTCTCTTTTATCCTCTATTTTTTTAAAATACTGTTTCCTTCAAAATGAAAGTAGTGTTCTTCAGTAGTAATTTGTGCTGCAAACTGTGGCATAATTCTAAAGCAACTTTAGAGCTAAAATTTAATTTGATTACTCGGAATACATAGTTTCTTATATATTTTTATTCAGACCATTTATTATTTCTTGTGTGTTCCTCTAAATTATTTCCATTAATATTTTTATATATTATATATAATTATTATTAATTATAATATAATTATAATGTTAGAAAAACTTGTATGTATTCTGGTGTAGATAAATTAGTAAAAGTATGAGGGGGGAGAGGGGGGAGAACAAGAAAGAAAAAAAACAAGGAGATGAAGAAGAGGGGAGGAAAAATAAGATCTTTCTGGCTTGAACAAAACTTTACAAGGATGAAGTTTAAAGAAAACTAAATGAAAACTAATTGTAACTTTTTAGATTTTACAGTCATTGGCTGAAAATTGGTAATGGACTCTGTTGAGTTATTGCATGCACTAGTTTTTAAAGAGCTCTGGTTCTGTGTCAGGTATGCATGACTTAATATGAAGCTCTTCTATTTTCTTGCATAAGTTATTTAACTGCCCTTGATTTCATCAGGATATTAGAAAAAGTTATGGACAATACTGGAATGAAATAAAAGTTTTAGATATAGTGAATAATCATTCCAAAAATCCTTAGAAAAAAATCATATCCCTTAGATAATAATTGCATTAAGGCTGGTCTTTTATTGTTTTTTTAAATATTAAATGTTACAAATATGCTTGAGTTCCACTATACGTATTATAATAAATTTGCAGGAAAGTATGGACATTTGAATACTTAAATATATAGCAGCTTACAATCATTAAATTAAATTAGTTTAAATTTTAGTTGGCTATTTTGCAAATGCAGAAGTATATAATAAAGAATCCTAAACCAGATTTAACAATAAAATAGTATTTGAAGTACAGCACAATCTCTTTATTTTTTTTGCTGGGACCCCAGACCTTCTTTATTACACATTTTCATCAGGCGCCCCCTGACGTACAGCATCATCTCTGAGAAGCAGAAAGGATTACATGGGCAAGCTGGACCATGGATGAAATAAAACAAAGAAATTCTGTGACCAGAAGATAAAATCAACTGATGATGTACTAAGAAATCTGCACTATATCTAACAAGATCAATGGAACAGTCAAGTTTATAGTCATGTCTATACACATCAAATTCTGCTGCACTTAACAGTCAGAAAATGTTATGTTATATGGACAAAAAATGGTTAGTAACAAATCTAGTGACTTTGCCTGATGCTCAAGAAAATTCAATATCCATATGCTAAAATCCTAAGAGAGTTTTGCCTATTATGGTTATCAAAAGAAATGGCAAAATTCTGTTAAAATTTTTCAGTGACAGGCTATGCCAACAAGAAATCCAGATAGTTATGAAACAGAATAGGACATAGATTCAATTAACCTGCATTTCATGACTGAATCTGAACATTTACCATGTTTATTTTGTCCTGAACATGAATGTTTCCTTTTCAAAGATTTTCTTAATTGAGCCTAGAGACGACACTCATAATATTTTTGTACTTCCTGTATGATGTGATCACAGACATTGCAGTGCATCCTTTTGGCTTGTGGTTCTTATTTCATTTTTTTTTTCTTTAGGTCAGTAACAATTGCTTAATTAAAATGAATGTTTTCATAGAATTCAGTATGTGTTATAAAAAATAGTATGCTACCAATTTATTCTTCTTGGTAAAATGCTGGAAAATATAATGTCTCCCATTTCTATTCATCAATTTCTCCTCTTATGGTATACTGTATTGTGATTATATTACTAGTCATTGTAAGTGTAATTTAAGTGTAAATCTTCCCATTAAAAGTAGAATGATTAAGCACAAAGATAACTTCAAAAACTTGTTTGAGATAAGTTAATGAGTATTATATATTAAGTTAAAGTCATTTATCACACCCAACTACTTAAACGTAACCCACTCATAATACCAATTATTGTCTGAAATTTATTTAATAAACATTTTCTCATATGTGTTTAATCAATAACAAAAAACTTTTTTCTTACTATTCTTCTCTCCATTTTGTTTATTAGACACATTGGTATACTCTAATAAGAGAATAACTGTAGCTTAACTTTTATAAAGTAGTTAAAAACAGTTAAGCATTGCTTAAGTTATGAGTCATCTTTATTTACAGAAGTGCTAACTGTCTTGTAAACAATATTTTAACTTTCATGACAAAATAGGAGAAAAACTATTACCACATATTAAATTTAAAATTTGCTGATGCTACAAAAAAACACATGAAATTCAGCCAGTACTTAATAATACTAATTGACTTTATTCAGTAAAATTTGTATATAAAAAAGTATGGTAATGAACATTGAATATTTAATTTACAGTGATTTTTCTTTCTTCTTTTTTTTTTTTTTGAGTTAGAGTCTCACCCTGTCGCCCAGACTGGAGTGCAGTGGCCGCTTCCGGCCACCGCAGCCTCTACCTGCTGGACTCCGGCGATCCTTCCGCCTCAGCCTTCCAAGTAGCTGGAACTACAGGCGCGCGCAACCATGCCCGGCTAATTTTTGATTTATTGTAGAGATGAGGTCTTGCTTGCCCAGGCGGGTCTCGAACCCGCGGGCTTAGGCAATCCACTCACCTCAGCCTCCCAAAGGCACGGGATTACAGGCTGAGCCACCGAGCCCGGTGATTTTTCTTTATATTATAAATATTTAAGAGATATTTTTGAAGGAATCACAAGGAAAAATCAATCTCAAGAAATTTCTTTTCTGTGTTTAATAAGAATAGAAATTGTAAGAGGAGAAAGATGCTCTATGATTCTGGAGAGAACTGAGTTCAAATCACATTATTAGTTTTATTAGTTTTCGAGAAACAATTATTATAAGATCATTTGAGGTTTATAACAAATAATGAATCCAAAATTGTCCCAATCTAAGATAATATGCAGTACATATCAGATGAAGCTCTTGTTTTGTTGGGAAAATGTTAATTTGAGACTAGAATTCCTCTTTTTAAGAACCCCTGCTACTACACATTTTTATGATGTAATACATACTTTATAAGACAATATGTAAAATAGCATGATGTTTAACAGAACGGATTAACAAGTCTAATTGCCTGGACTTGAATCCTGACTTTGCTAACAACAAGGGCAAATTATGAAATTTTTCAGCATTCAATATCCTTAAATAACAACATAGAAACACATGTGCTCAAAGGAGAGGTTAGAGTTGGTTATTTTAATGTAAATAAAATAGTACCTGGTACATAATAAGCACTAAAGAACTGACTGTCATTACTATTTGAGAATTGTTGTAAACTGTTGTACATTTTCACACAAGGTGTTAGTCCTCTTATGTGTGTGTGTGATCTTTAAAGATATTAAGGACACAAAAGGTTCTTCAATTTTGTTAGTGTAAAAATCCATTAAATCAATTACCCATCTAATTACCGAGATAACAGTTTATCCTTAAATAATGAAATGTGTACTTGCCAATGCATTTTATAAGCATTCAATAATATTAAAAGTATAGGGATAATTTCAGTCTAATTAGTGTGGACTTAATCTATAAGAACAATAAAAAAGTTAAATAATGTATTAGTATAACTATTTAATGAAAAGTATTTCAAATATTTAGTAGTGTAATTAATATTTGGTATTACACGTTATATACATACAAATACAAAGATTCTGAAAATTCACATAATTTTGTTAATTTGGGCTTTATCACTTACATTACATATCTATATTTATATAGAGATATATAGATATATATATTTTTAACCAAGACAAAAAAACTTCCTGGGAGCAACCACTAGTGAACTTTTCAAATGTTTTAATTACTAAATAAAGTGAACATTTAAAAATAACACAGATCATTTTTATAACTAAAATTTTATTTCGTCTCATTTTATTATTTGTAAATACTTTACCATTCAAATTTCTAGATGATAAAACACTATTCAAATAGAGAAACAGATATAAAATGTTCCATTCACATTTGTCATTGATCGGACCTGAGCTGGCATTGTAATTCAGGTAGACATAAGATTGTCTTTCTCCTCTGTCAGTAAAAAGATAAACATTATTATTATATTTTAGTAATTTTAGACAACATTCCATATGTTAGAGCTACATTCTCACTATTCCACCCTTTTCACACCTGCTTAACTATTATGTCCGTTTGAAGACTTTGAAGATGCTGATCCATTTGAGTCAGGTGCAAAAAAAATATATTTAGAAAACTATACCCACATGCTCTCTAACTCAGTAAGATCCTATGGAGATAATAGCAAGTTTTATTGGAAGAAAATAATCTGCTATAAGCCCTCAGCAAACGTTTAATAGCTTGCTAATATAAGTAATCAGATTTGAAATAATCTACATAACTTAATATCAAATAAACTGAAAACAATTTTACCATTCAACAGGGCATCGTTATACACATAAATTACTGTGCTTTAGTATGTATTGTACCCTCAGGAACTACGTGAATATGGAAGTAGACTAGAAACTAATTACATATATTAATGCTCACTTAAAATTTGTTCATCTAAATTTCTTTTTCAGCTGGGAGAATAAAAATGACTTAAAAATCTGAAAACAAAAAGCCACCTAAGGAAGCTGGAAAAGCAAGACCACAAAAAAAGAAAGAAAAAAAAAATCTGAAAACAACTTAAAATGATTAAATTATAGGAATTATTTTGATTGACCAAATACAATTTTATTATTAAAATTGCATATATTTAATACATTTTTTGCACTAGTACAATGAAGACCTATATGGAATAAAGGATGACTAAATACATTTGATAATTTTTATACATGATTTTTTAAAGATTAAAAATTTGGACCTTAAAATGTATTCTAAAAAAAAAAAATCCAGAGTACTTTAAAAGTGGCTTTATATAGTTTGCCATTGTAACACCATTGCTATTTTTTGAGAAACTGTGAACAGTCGAAATGTCTAAAAATGAGGAATTGGTTTAATATGATTTATCCACACATTCATCAATATGCAATATATTCAGAAATATTTTAAAATAATATTTTACAATATAAATAATTTTGAGTATTTTCTATCACATTAAAAAGATGTAAATTTGTGTAAACATTCTGATTCCAATTTCATAAAACATAAAGAATTGGTTCCATGAGAGCAGCTACTGTGTGTGCTTTTCACTTTACACACCTTTCTCCAAGCACTTTGAATAGATGCTAAGACACCAATTCTGAATGAATGAATAAGTAATACCAAAACCAATATGTAATATGTAGTGGTAGAAAATCTATTAAGCGTTTTGTTAAAAATGTGAATACACTCTGCATAATAAAATTAAGCAAAAACATAAATATTTTGCCTTTCAAGACCATACTAAAGATAAAAGATAAGTTTATTTGTGATTGTAACTATTAGTGGTAAAACAATTTCTTTTAAAGGCACTAAAATAAAGAAAGATGTTCATTACTGTACAATTTTGCTTTTCTGTGAGATAATTTATACAAACAAATTGGCTGCTTATACATAGAACTGCAGCATATACTTCTTTGCAATGAAGAAAATCCTGGCCGTCAGTAAACTGTTTTAATGTTATAAATGATTATATCACCACAGAAACATAGACAATATGTGCCTAAACTGCTTATTTTTGGTTGTCTTTCATACTTTAGCATTAGTTCCATGATACCTGGAAATAGATGTATCTGGTAAAGGGTTGGAATACTTATTTACAAGTATTTGACTAGTAAAGAAAATAGAAGAATAATTCATTTCTTCATTCGAAATAAAGGGTAGAAAACTAAGATTTTCTTAAGGCATTAATGACAGAATACCTTTATTATACAACATTTTTATTTATTTTGAACAATATTTCTTGACATAGGTGTTTACTGCTTTTTCACAATGCCGAAATATCAGAGAGCCCAATAAATTAATCTCTTTGTTTTGCTACTGATTTCTGAATCAACTGAAAAAAGAGAAGTCACTCAAGTGGAATAAAAAGTTAGGCTTACCACTGACTCTAAAACAGCAACACGCTAAACTAACAACAATAACAATGAACTAGGGAGAAAGGGACATAGTTAGGTAAGGGGGGGGGAAACTGTTGTCCAGAAATAGACGCCTACCATAACAGGTCCTGATTGAAAACGACAGACCTGGCGCAAAAGCTAACCTTGGTAGCTGGACTTGAAGCAAGTGAGGAGCAGAGCACAAAGATCCCAAAGGGACAGGTTGAGAGAAGGGGCAGAACTACATAATCACCAAACAAATAGTTGACACCTCCTCCCATTATTAGGAATAATGAGAGTATAATAAGAGAGAAATCAAGCAAGTTACAATCTCCCTCGTTGAACAGAGAGGATAAATTGTTTGCTTAACATGTATCTCAATAGTTTTCCATGTGAAGAAAATACAGCTATTAATGGTGGACTGAGTTTTATTCTTTTTATGGCATTACTAACTTAATTTTGCTTTGGCTTTTTAAAGATAATGTTTTAAAGAATAGAGCTGAAATGATTGTGAGAAAAAGTTGAGTTTAGTTTTGCACGTAGTGCTTTCTTTTTTAAGAAGACACTTGGAGTAAACATGTTATACAAAACAGATGGAAAGATAATATAGATTTGAACTTACACCCCCCAAAAAATTGCCAAAAAGGTGATACTAATCCCCAAAGTGAATTTTCTGCACCAGTAAATTTAATTACAACACTGTTCTGGGTCACAGCATGTGATTTGATTTTTATTCTTATTATTTTAAATGCTATTCTGCTAATAGTCTTTCTAGCTTCACTTGGTATCTTGTTTATACTCTGACTGCAGTGTGGGAGGCAATTGGAGAGAAGACGAAGTACACAGAAGCTCTGCCAAAGGTCGAAGCATTGCTTTTCTTTGTAAAATAAACTCATTTGTAACATGCGTACAAAACACATTACTAGTTTGACGGCTAATTGCAATCCTTTTGGGGATGATATTAAGAAACCAATGATGAAATAAATTAAATTATCTTCTCTTTTCCTGTTAGTGCTATTCTTTTTTATCTTAATATGTAGTCAACTATAGAAAGACATTCTCCGTCAATACACTAATCTCTAATTTGTTGCTTACCAAATGTTTACTGAGTTCTTTCTTTCTATGTTCCAAGCTTTGTGTTATAATAAAACACATAATTTTAAGCTCATAGGATATATATTTTTTCTACTTGATCTGCAGTTAGTTATTATAGTATAAATTATTAATAAAATACTGATACAAAGGGAATTGTGTTCCTTTTGTTCACATATCTTATTTGTACACACACGTACACACAAATGCATTCACACTTATGCATGGGCATACCTTTGATGAGCTGTTGATATTCCATTCAATCTCTAAATATGTGGAGTAACATTTTGTAGCAAATTCATTAGAAATTCTATTAGTCACAATGAAAATAGTATTACTAACTTGTTTATGAAGCTATTTAAATGCATCTATTCTTGTCAAAAATAAATCATTTTCTGGTTTAAAAACATTTGACTAGCATCCTATAACGTGGCTTCTTACAATTTTCCAATTAAATACGAATTAACTTATAATTAAACTTTAAAAATTACTATTAAAAAGTAAGATTAAAGGCAGCTTATTATGATAATCTCAAAATTTTAATACTCTTAAAATTATTGTGGCTGAGCTTATAAAAGTATATTAAAAGTTTAATCACATGGTACACTATGCTCTTCATCACCAAATAGCTTCTTCTGAAAAATAAAAGGGGAAAGTCTTATCATATTGACTCTAGGAAATATTGTAACTCTCTTTTTACAGAAAAACGAATTCCTTTTGAAGTACCCATATTACTGTTTTATTACTGTACACATTCTTTTTATGTTCAGAGATAGAATCAAATAAGGTAATTGAAGAAGAGCCCAATCTTCAGGGCTTCCTTCATCTCCTGTCCAACACAAACTTTTTCTCTTAAAGTTTCCTTGAAACTACTGTTTAGAATTTCCGTCTCAACTACTAATAATGGTGGTGGTGATGGCGGTGGCGGCAATGGTGGTGGTGGTGGTGTATGTCTTATGGGACATAGTTATTAGTTATTAGTGTGAATGTTTATGTTCTGTGTATCCATGTTTTGATGGCTTAGCCCTCTTATAAATCAGGGAAATACTTCTTACCACTAGGCAATCCACTCTGCCAGAAAAGCAGAAATAAGGTTGGCTGCTTTTTCTTTTCCAGTCCAGGATAAAACACAGAAGTTTATATTCTACTCTAATTTTATTTGATTTTTGGCCCCAGAGATTGAACTCAGCTGGGCACATCAAGTTGGTGTGATTTTCAGGACCTAGATGTAAAGTAATATAGAGGCATCTTTCTTTCACAAAGCCATCCACATTTACAATCTTTCTGTAAAATAATTTTGTCTTTGTTTCTTATACAGATAAATACAATTACTTCATTTTGTATTTAGATTGTGACCTCACTACCTTTGTATATAGTTCACCACTACAGGAAACACTGATGGATGTAATAGTATCATTCGTGCCTTTTAAAAATTAACAGAGAAAGGGAGACTGAAAGTTAAATATTATTGCCCAGAAAGTGTGGTTTCCCTGCTATTTGTGAAAGCAGTCAGGAAGAGCACTGGAGCAGAAAATCTTGGGAATTACAGGTTCTTATGAGTTCCATTATTTAGAGAGTAAAGAAGTTAGAAATAGAGGCAGAAAGAGAAGAAGTTCTAGGCTAGAAGTCAGAATCGGTCTGAGAACTATAAACTCTAATCTATTTTCTAGCTATTAATCTAAGGAAAAGACTTCAACTAATGCTAACTAAAACTTTAACACATGTACAATAAGAGGAACCAAAGTAAATACGCAAAACTGAACATTTGAATAGTTCATTAGAAACCAACTATAAGCCGGGCTCGGTGGCTCAGCCTGTAATCCCGCGCCTTTGGGAGGCTGAGGTGAGTGGATTGCCTGAGCCCGCAGGTTCGAGACCCGCCTGGGCAAGCAAGACCTCATCTCTACAATAAAATAAAAAAATTAGCCGGGCGT
>CAUYQG010029623.1:0-11873 GCA_963574415.1 Tarsius wallacei
TAGCTGGAACTACACGTGCGCACCACCATGCCTGGTTAATTTTTCAATTTATTGTAGAGACAAGGTATCACCATATAGCCCAAGCTGGTCTTGAACCCCTGGGCTCAGGCAATCCTTTTGCCTCTACCTCCCAAAGTGCTGGGACTACAGTTGTGGGCCACTGCGCCAGCTAAGACAGTATTGAAACAATAGGCAAAACAAATGGGGAGTCTGTGAATTCACTGGTAATGTATCAGTGTTAATTTCCTGATACTCATAGTTGTACTCTCCTTAGGTGGGAGACTTCTTTTGTTAGGAACTACAGGCTGAAGTATTAAAGAGTGTCTGTAATTCTCAAATAACTTGGGAGAAATATATATATAATATATATATAATAGGTACATAATTTATATATGTATGTGTGTATATGTATAGAGATCCAACAATGAGGCAAATGTAGTAAAATTAACAACCAGCAAATCTGTGTAAAGGACACATGGGAATTCTTCCTGTTGCTCCTGTAATTTTCCTGTGAACTCAAAGTTATTTCAAAATACAAAGGTTTTAGGAAACCATATGTACACAAATTTGGCATGATCTCTGTTCCTTCTGCCCGCTATTAGCATAAAAAAATATAACGACAATTATGACATATTAGGGATTCCATTTACAGCTGTACCATAAACCAACACTATGACCTTGAGCAAGTCAAACAGTAATAATGTCTTCTATCCATGGAAGTCTTATCTGTGTGGAGACAGTGCTGAAATGACCTTATAAACAGGACACCATCCTCCCAACAAAGCCAGGAGGTCCAGGGTTCTAAGCACCTTACCTAGGGCCACACATGTAGCTATTAAGGAGCGGGGCAGGCTGTGAGTTCAGGCCCACCTCACGCAGGGCTCAGGTGAAGTACCAGTCTTACACTTGTCTGTTAAAAGACCAAATTGTGGCTGAGCGCGGAGGCTCACACCTATAATCCCAGCACTTTGGGAGGCCGAAGTGAGAGGATTGCCTGAGTCCATGGGTTTGAGACCCGCCTGGGCAACTTGGAGAGACCTCGTCTCTACAATAAATCAAAACATTAGCCGACTGTGGTGGCACATGCCTGTAGTTCCAGCTACTTGGAAAGCTGAGGTGGAAGGATCGCCGGAGCCCAGCAGGTCGAGGGTGCGATGGCCATGAGCGTGCCACTGCACTCCAGCCAGGGCAACAGAGTGAGACTCCGACTCAAAAAAAAAAAAAAGACCAAATTGCACTAGATGACAGCTAAAGCTCCCTTTGGCACAAAGATTCTCTAAGATATTTTTTCAAGCTGGGCTTGGTGGCTCAGCCTGTAATCCCGTGCCTTGGGAGGCTGAGATGAGTGGATTGCCTGAGCCCGCGGGTTCGAGACCCGCCTGGGCAACTTGGCGAGACCTCATCTCTACATTAAATAAAAAAATCAGCCGGGCGTGGTAGCGCGTGCCTGTAGTTCCAGCTACTTGGAAGGCTGAGGCGGTAGGATCGCCGGAGCCCAGCATGTCGAGGCTGCGGTGGCCGGGAGCAGCCACTGCACTCCAGTCTGGGCGACAGAGTGAAACTCCAACTCAAAATTTTTTCAGGTTTCTTTTCTGGAGATTCTGAATCATTTGTTGTGGTGGCGAGGGTGGGTCAGAGATTCTGCATTTTAACGGCTGACCCAGGTGATTCTTCCCCGGCTGTGGTCATGTGTGTGGAGGTCTCAGCGAGGATTAATTTGTTAAGGTGACATATGGACCCCTCACCTGGTATTTTCTCCTAACCCACGTGTAGGGGACCAGTGTCTCCCTCTTAGCTGTGTTTTGTCATATGGGAGCTCTTCCCGTGCTAAAACATCAGCGCTACTCTCTTATGAGGGATAGGAAATGGTCACTTCCATGACTTATGTGCAGTGGCCACATATCCCAGGTTGGCCAGAACATCCTCAATTAAGCCTACTCTCCTGTGATAAAGTGTTACTAGCACCCCTTTTAATTCTTCAAAGGGCCTCTGTTTGGACACAGGTTATATCAGGTTACTGAAACCCCCTTCCTGGTTCCGGCTGCCCCAGGCTCCCAGTGGCAGTCTGTCTCCTATTCGCCATCTGATTTGTCCCCATCTCTAGTCAGCAGATCTCTGACCAGACCATGGAGCACTCTGTGCCCAAGACTTAAAAGAACCACCAGACCGTGAGAGCCATTTATAGTCCCACTAAACACCAGTACGGAACTGCCTGCAAACCGAAGTAGTTTCATGCATTCTCTCCCTCTCAAAATCACATACACACAGATACAGCTCCTGTCAAATTTCCAAGCCCAATTTTGTCCTCGTCAAAGACAATGTATGTCTCTTTATGGAAAGCCTAAGCGCCGCATGCTGATGGCTTCTTTCTGTATCATGATCATTTTGACTCTGAAATATAATTCTCTGTTATCTTGCGGCTCAGACTGTGTTCTCAGCCTGCACCCTGGTCCTCTTTTGATAATGACATCATCACTCACTCTCCAGATGGAAGTGACAAGGGTTGCCATGACAAAACAAACAGGCTTTGCTGGCAGAGGCTTTTGTACGTGGGTGTGTGTATTCTCTGAGTCTTTGGCTCTCATGGTTGATGAAATCGGCTTGTCTGACATCCTAGAAATAACAATAAAATAGAAAAGTCACAGGCTGCATGACAAGATGTTTTTAAAGCACACATCAAGGCAATGAGACCATGAAACATGGCCTTTATTCATGTTTCTTAAGCCTGAAGAATCCAGATGTTTTGTTATAAAATGTTTTCCTCCAATTCTAGATACTGGCTCTACTGACTTTGAGCTCTGCCAAAGAATATGATTTTTTCCTTCTGTTTCTCATACCTGCTTTATTTTTCTATTCATCAAAATGTGACAAGAACCATTTAAGTGAGCAGAGAGTCTACAATAATTTGAATAAAAACTACCATGTGTTACGGACCTGCTCTGTGCCAGACTGAAGGACTCTATGTGCACCATTTTGAATTTCCCCAACAGCTGGTAGAGGGAAGTATCATTCTTCCCATCTTAGAGATGAAGAAATTAAGAATTCGAGGTAACCGTGTGAGGTCAGTGTCAGAGCTGGATTTGAACCCATCTTATGTGGGCCCCAAAGCCCATGTTTCATCTACCAAACACAGTAGAACAAGTCACACAAAATACACTCCATAGCTAACATTCACTATGGTGCTCGACATTTTAGGGATGGATTGCAAGAAAAATGGAAAAAAAAAGCAGATTTTGAGAACCAAGACACCCATGAGACTTACGCTTCTGTGCTCACCTCAGCCCTGAGATAACTTAATGAATAAAGTCAGCCCATAAAATCAACAGTCATGGGCTATAAATATTAACTTTACTCCCCATTTTGTTCTCCCATGGTGTTCCCATGGAGACGTGGCTCTTCAACGTATCTGAAATCCAAACCACCCAGGGGATATGACTGAGAGCTGGAACAGAGGCCAAGGGGCCCAAGGGAGGATGGGCGCCCTGCAGACGCTCCAGCCCTGTCCGAGCTGACTCCTGCCTTTTCCTCTCACTCTTTTTTCCTTTCCCATTTTCAATAGAAACAAATGATGAGATGGATTTTGTAATGAGAGATATGGACTCAATAAAATGCCTCTCTGCTTGTAAATATTGTCAAGACAGAAAAGAAACCTCCGTGGTGACTGCCCATCTGTAGGCACGGTTTTCAGCAAGGCGAATCTCCAAGGCTGGGCTCCATTCCTAGATCTGGTAGACGTCACTGATACCCATGGGCTCTACTTAGACATGCCACACCCATTCTGAACACCTGCTCACTTGAAACATTTTTGCTGCTATTTTAACCTTGAGATATATTCTATTTCCTGTAAACAACAGGGATTTGGGGGAACAGAAATCACCTTTAGATAAAACATTGCGATCCAGTGTGTCCCAGAATGCTGCCTAGTGTTTCATCTCATATAGCGGTTTCTTATATGGCCAGTCTGACATTATTGTCGTCCTTGTTTCTCAAGATGAGTATTGGAAAACCTTTTTTAAAAACTTAGGTCAAAAAATAAGCTCTGCTATCCCTCAAAAGGTCAGTATTCAGCATATAAACAGCTTTTGATAGAAAAATGAATGGCTATGCTACTCAGGAGGCTGAGGTGGAAGGACTGCTTGAGTCTGGGAGGTAGAGGCTATAGTGTGCTATGATTGTGCCTGTGAATAACCACCGCACTCCAGCTTAGACAACATACTAAGACCCTGTCTCTAAAAAAGAAGAAAGAAAAATTAGGTCAGGCGCGGTGGCTCACACCTATAATACCAGCACTTTGGGAGGCCAAGGTGAGAGGATTGCCTGAGCCCACAGGTTCGAGACCAGCCTGGGCAACCTGGGGAGACCTCATCTCTACAATAAATTTAAAAAATTAGCCAGGCATAGTGGCATGTGCCTGTAGTTCCAGCCACTTGGAAGGCTGAGGTGGAAGCACCACCTGAGCCCAGTAGGTCGAGGCTGCGGTGGCCATGAGCATGCCACTGCACTCCTGCCTGGGCAACAGAGTGAGACTCCAACTCAAAAAAAAAAAAAAAAAGAACAATTAATGGCTGACAACATTAGTATCCAAAGGTGAAACCTATTGACAGTGATTTAAAAAACAAACTGAATTATCTTGAAAAAAGAAGAAAAAGCAAGGTCATTCCTGTCTTAATTTTTTTTTAGTTTCTTTTTTTCTCCCTTAACCTTGGAAGTGTACAAAGACTTTTAGTGAATCTTCATGAATCTTTGCTTGAAGTTCCTATGCCTTCTTTGCTTTGCCAATAGCAAGTAGGATACATTATTGTAAAATCGAAAAAGAAGTGGAAATCCAAGTTTATTCCTCACCTCATATGTAAATATCACATTGAATAGGGAAATAAAGAATAATCATAGATTCTACATATTGAAAGCCTTGTCTACTACACACCAGGCTCTTGAGCTCTTCATCTCCATTTCTCATTGAATTCTCACATCTTTTGCAAGCTAGGCTTTAGTAGAGCCATTAACCATTTTGCAGATAAAGAAACTAAGGCTCAAAATCAATTAAGGAAACTCCCCAAGTCTCACAGTTGGTAAAAGGCAGACCCAGGTTTGGACCTAGCTGTGTCTCACTCTAAACATTCCAGTAGTGCCCTCTTATCCTTGGTTTCTTTTTCTGCAGTCAACAGTGGTCTGAAAATATTAAATGGAAAATTCCAGAAACTCACAATTCATAAGTTTTAAACTGTGTGCTGTTCTGAGTCACATAATGAAACCTCCATCCCGCTAGGGCCACGAGACATCCCTTTGTCCAGCGTATCCACGCTGTAGATGCTACCCACCTGCTAGTCACTCAGTAGCCAGCTGGTTATCACATCTAAAAAGCATAGCGTGTATGGGGTTCAGTACTATCCTCGGTTTCAAGCTTTCGTTGGGGGTTCTGGAGCAAATCTCCCTTGGAATAATGGAGTGGAGAGCTACTGTATTCTTTTTCTACTACTCCATGCTGTCAGTCAACTTCTACTTAGTCATCCCAAATATAAGAAACGTGGTGATCAAAGAGTAGAAATGTTTCTTCTGAATCCTAAACCCAGGTCTGCTTAAAGAGAATATTTAGAAGATTCTCTTCTTCATGTTTTTATTAGAGTTGGAGTCTGACTCTGTCACCCAGGCTAGAGTGCAATGGCACACTCACGGCCACCCCAGCATCAACCTGCTGGGTTCAGGCAATCCTTTCGCCTCAGCCTTCCAAGTAGTTGGAACTACAGATGCATACCACCACGCCCAGCTAGTGTGTGTGTGTGTGTGTGTGTGTGTGTGATTTATTGTAGAGATGAGGTCTCACCAAGTTGCTCTGACTGGTCTCGAACCTCCGGGCTCAGACAATCCTCTCTCTTCGGCCTCCCAAAGTGCTGGGATTACAGGCTGAGCCACCGTGCCTGGCCAGAAGATTCTCTTCTAACATAATAAAGTGCCTGGTACAAAATAGCAAAACAAACCTGGCTCCCCCTCCCTCAGGGAGGGTAACTTAATTTGTATGAGAAAATTCCACCAGCTTCGTGATATTTTAATATTGCAGCCCTGCAGGCTTGAAAGTCTCCTCACCACAGGCTGACAGAGCAATTCTATGGGAAAATTGGCACACACTGTTCACCGTCCTGCTTTCCCCCTCTGTCGATACCTCCTTCTATTCCTCCGAGCCCTAATCCTATTGAAGGCCATGGAAAATGGGATTAAGCAAAACACAGCCCTCAGAGAAATCCTTTCTAACCTCCGTTTTAACACTGTGCATTTTCTGAACACACCATATAATCTTTGTTAAGTACCGTATGCCCTCATCAGGCTCCTTCTACACTGGGATCGATCCTCTCAGGACTTGTATGACAAAGGGCAGCACGAGAAAGAGAGCATATAAATGGACTAAGTCTGTTAGCCAAGCTTTCAACCTAAATGAAAATCACTCCAGGCTCCACAATTAATCAGGTAACCCTGGCTGTTTCAAATCACAGGCTCAGTAAACGTGTTTTTCAAAGAGCAGAGCTGTACTATCTAGAGGACCTATAAGACTTTTGGGGGATGGGGGAAGACGGGGGGGGGTAGGGATGAGATCTTGCTGTGTTGCCCAGGCTGTTCTCAAATCCCTAGCCTTAAGCCATCCTCCTGTCCCGGCCTCCCAATGTGCTGGGATTACAGACTTCAGCCACTGCACCTGGCCTCATGCAACTTTTAAATAAATACAATTTTGCCCCAGTTATTAACACAACCCCAAAGTACCAAAAAGCAGTGCAATACGGGCTCCAGCATTTTCCAGCAATTCTGTAGGTAGCTTGTTGTCAGTTGGAATATGTTTTGCTTTCTGAGAGTCATTTCTTTTTTTTTTTTTGAATTGGAGTCTCACTCCATCGCCCACAAGTTAACTAAAACAATATTTAAATTAATGTAAATGGGCTGGGCGAGGTGGCTCATGCCTGTAATCCCAGCACTTTGGGAGGCTGAGGCAGGAGGATTGCTTGAACCCAGGAGTTTGAGACCAGCCTAGCCACAGAGCAAGCCCTCATCTTTACAAAATATCAAAAAATTAGTCAGACATGGTGATGAGCACCTATAGTTCCAGCTAATCAGGAGGCTGAGGTGGAAGGATTGCCTGAGTCCAGGAGGTTAAGGCTGTGGTGGGCTGTGATTATGCCACTGCACACCAGCCTGGGGAACAGAGTGAAACTCCAAATCAAAAATAATAATACAATAAAATTAATTAACCAATGTAAATGTTAAATCTTATTTCAGAGAGCAAAAGTCCTGCTTCAATGGCATCTAGCACAATTCTAAACATTTTCAAAATTCACTGCAAAAGCAATTTTTTTAAGAGACAGGGTCTTGCTCTGTCGCTCAGGTTGGAGTGCAGTGGTATGATCATAGCTCATTGTAACCTCAAACTCCTGGGATCAAGCAATCCTCCCATCTCAGCCTCCTGAGTAGCTGAGATTTCAGGTTCATGACACCCTACTGGGCAAACTTTTTTTTCTTTTTTTTTTTTTTTGGAGTGATGCGGTCTCACTATGTTGCCCAGGCTGGTCATGAATTCCTGGTTTCAGGCAACCCTCCCAAATTGCAGCAAAAGCAATTTTTAAAAATTGAAAGTGTAGCCGGGTGCAGTGGCTCATGCCTATAATCCCAGTACTTTGGAAGGCTGAGGTGAGAGGATTGCCTGAGCCCACAGGTTTGAGACCAGACTCGGCAACTTGGCAAGACCTCATCTCTAAAATCAGTAAAAAAAATTAACTAGATGTGGTGGTGCAAGGCTGTAGTTCCAGCTACTTGGAAGGCTGAGATAGAAGGATCACCTGAGTCCAACAGGTCGAGGCTGCGGTGGCTGGGAGCATGCCACTGCACTCTAGCCTAGGCAACAGAGTGAGACTCTTGACTCAAAAAAAAAAAGAGTAATAGTCATAGAAGTAGCAATAACAATAATAATGATTGCTGATATCTATGTCAGACACTATTGTAAATGCTTTCCACATTGTAACTCATTTAGTCCTTATTCACCCTTGGGGATGGGTACTACTATTATATCAATTTTACAAATGAGAATACAGGAACAGAGAAGTTAACAGACAACTCCTAAGGGGCGCAGTCAGAAGGGTTCAAGCCCGAGTCGGAACCCCAGATCTTGCAGTCATGGCATGGTAGCATCGGCAGTCATACTGATTCCACATCCTACTGGATGCATGTTCCTGACAGTTTGATTCCAGGTGTGAAGAGCTTTTAGATTTGCACCATCAAGGAAAGCAGACTCTGTGGTCCTGCATCAGCTCCATTCAGATTTGCATCACTGGTTCCAGATACCTACGAGTGAGAATGAAATGCAAAGAGCCTTTCCTGTCCGAATAAACTCATCCCCTGACCAGCACAGACAAACCATATGCAGTTTTGAAACTTTAGGATTAAATCATTAGTGAGCTTGGATTTTCTTCTGAGGTGAAGTGTATTGCATCTTTTTTTTTTTGAGTCTGAGTCTCACTCTGTTGCCCAGGCTGAACTGCATGTGGCAGGCTCACAGCCACTGCAGGCTTGACCTCCTGTGCTCAGGTGATCCTTCTGCCTCAGTCTTCCAAGTAACTGGAACTACAGGCATGCGCTACCACTTCCAGCTAATTTTTTGATTTATTGTAGAGATGAGATCTTGCCAAGTTGCCCAGGCTGGTCTCAAACCCCTGGGCTCAGGCAATCCTTTTGCCTTTGCCTTCCAAAGTGCCGGGATTACAGGTGTGAGCCACGGATTACAGGCATGAGCCACCATGTACTGTGGCTGTACTGTATCTTAATCACTCCATACTGAGGATCACTTTTAATTTTTTTTTTTTTTTGACTTAGAGTCTCACTCTGTCACCCAGGCTTGAGGGCAGTGGCACAGTCCCGGCCACCACAGCCTCAACCTGTTGAGGCTCAGATGATCCTTCTACCTCAGCCTTCCAAGTAGCTGGAACTACAGGTATGTGCCACAATGCCTGGCTAATTTTTTTTTTAATTGTAGAGATAAGGTCTCACCAAGTTACCCAGGCTGGTCTTGAACCTGCGGTCTCAGGCCATCCTCTCACCTCAGCCTCCCAACGTGCTGGGATTATAGGTGTGAGCCACCAAACCTGGCCTCAATTTTTTGTTTTTGAGTTGGAGTCTCATTCTGTCACCCAGGCTGGAGGGCAATGGCACATACTCCTGGCCACCACATCCTCAACCTGCTGGGCTTAGGCAATCCTTCCATCTCAATCTTCCAAGTAGCTGAAACTACAGGCATGTGCCACCACATCCAGCTAATTTTTTTATTTATTGTAGAGATGAGGTCTCACCAAGTTGCCCCAGCTGGTCTTGAACGTGTGGGCTCAGGCAATCCACTCGCCTCAGCCCCCAAAGTGCTAGGATTACAGGCTGAGCCACCGAGCCCAGCCGACTATTGCTCTTACAAGAAGGAAGACTGCAGCAGTTGTGCTCTGACTGGGAACATAGTGTCCACATATTGGGGAGTGTTTTGCAAGATGCAGGAGCTTGAGCAAAGAGTGCATACCTAAGGATTTTATTGTATTCATTTTTATTTATTTATTTTTATTTTTAGAGATGGGGGTCTCACTGTGTTGCCCAGACTGGAGTGCAGTGACAAGTCACAGGAGCGCTCATAGCACACAGCAGCCTTGAACTCTTGGGCTCAAGCAATCCTCCCATCTCAGACTCTGTAGTTGTTGGGACTACAGGTGCATGCCACCACGCCTGGCTTTGCCTTGGATTCTTAAAGAAAACATTTTTTTAACCTTTTTGATTTGTGACATATAATATACATACAAAAACATAAGTTACAGTTTTATTTTACGATGAATACCCTGAATTAATTTTTAAAATTTGGAATTATTTTAAATCTAACATCCATGGTAAATGTTTTTCACATCAGAGAGAATACTGCTAGAACCACAAAAAGCCTCTACAACCCTTTCTAAAACACAAATTCTTGCCTCCTCAAAAGAAACAACCATTCTTACTTTAATGTAATCACTTTTGCTTTCATGCATCCTTAAACACTATACTGTGATTTTTTAAAAAAAGAATCAATGGAATTGTACAGCATGTATTCTTTTGTGTCATTTCTTTTGATAAAATTCAAACTTTTCAAGATTCCACACTTTATTGATTTGCGATGCTCTATCATATTTCACTGTATGAATGAATATGCCACAATGAACGAGGGGACCCCCCCCCAAAATCCTGGAATTTATTTATACAAAAATGCGTATTTATTCTTACATGTTTAAACTTCAGTCGTCTTGAAAGTACTCTCCGTTTGATGCAATACACCTATTAAGATGCTTTTTCTACTGCGCAAAACAGTTTTTAAGCTCGTCAACTTTGATGCCTTTTTGTGCTTCTGCCATTTTTTGTTTCACCTCTTCAACATGGCAAAATATTTCTCTTTGAAGACTTTTTTCATCCTTGAAAATAACCAAAAAAAGTCACTCCGGGCAAGGTCGGGTGAATAGGGAGGGTGGGGCATTAGGGTGTCTCCAGGCCCCTTTGTCCCAGCTACCTGCGGCTTCTGAGTCTCTCCTGAGCCGGCCTGGAGTAACATTGCTTGATGACAGGAATGCAAATGTTCCAGTTTACTTGGCAATTTCAAGGTGTTTTCTAAGATAAATTTACCAATGTGTATTCCCAAAACTCCTGTTACCCTACATTCGTCCTATTAAACTTTTTAATTCTGGCCACTTCAGTGGGTAAAGAAGTAAGAAGGTTATCTCATTGCATTTCCCTGTTTCCTGATGAGATTAAGCACTTTTCCAATGTTTAACTGGATATTTATTTGGATATTCTTGTCTCTTGTCTATTTTTCTTTGGAGTTTTTTCTTTTTCGTTTTAACATAATTAATATTACAGAGTTTGGCCCTCCATGTCAGATTACACATAATCAGAGTTAACTCTACTTCTGCATCCTAACCAACAGTGTTGCAATTAACACATTCCTCCCACAGATTTTCACTTGGTACTTGAAACAGGATTCCAGGCCGGGTGCAGTGGCTCAAGCCTGTAATCCCAGCACTCTGGGAGAGGCGAGAGGATTGTCTGAGTTCAGGGTTTCGAGACCCGCCTGGGCAACTTGGCAAGATCGCATCTCTACAATAAATCAAAAAACTAGCTGGGAATGGTAGCACGTGTCTATAGTTCCAGCTACTTGGAAGGCTGAGGCGGAAGGATCGCCTGAGCCCAGTCAGGGCTCCAACTCAAAACAAACAAACCAACAAAAACAAAACAAAAAACAAAAGATTCCTCCTCTTAGACATATGTGGGCGGGGGAAAAAAACTGCTCAATTCCCACCCAGGAAAAAAATGTTTACCCTAGCCGGGCTCGGTGGCTCAACCTGTAATTCCGCGCCTTTGGGAGGCTGAGGTGAGTGGATTGCCTGAGCCTGTGGGTTCGAGACCTGCCTAGGCAACTTGGCGAGACCTCATCTCTATAAATCAAAAACTAGCTGGGCATGGTAGCGCACGCCTGTAGTTCCAGCAACTTGGAAGGCTGAGGCAGAAGGATCGCCGGAGCCCAGCAGGTCGAGGCTGCCATGAGCCGTGATTGTTGTGATCATGCCACTGCACTCCAGCCTGAGTGACAGAGCAAGACCCCAACTCAAAAATAAATAAAATGAAATAATTGCCGAAGCGAAAGACGTGAGTGCACCACAAGTCTGTTTCTGGTATTCAGACTCTGCTAAAACTTGATAAGAATTTGATAATTTAGGGTAAACTATTTTTTTTTTTTTTGAGTTGGAGTCTCACTCAGTCACCCAGACTGGAGTGCAGTGGCCGCTCCCGGGCACCGCAGCCTCGACCTGCTGGGCTCCGGCGATCCTTCTGCCTCAGTCTTC